>VMBQ01001577.1:164501-174103 GCA_007657795.1 Dreissena rostriformis
GAGTCATCTATATGAATGCTATTTATTATTGAGTGAACGAGCCAACGAACGAAAGCCTGAAGTTTGAGACTACATTGAATGAATAAATATTAATTGTAGTATTAGTTGTAGTATTAGTTGTAGTATTAGTTGTAGTATTAGTTGTAGTATTAGTTGTAGTATTAGTTGTAGTTTTAGTTGTAGTATTAGTCAAATTGTTTAACTTTAGTCCAGTTTGGTGAACTTCACTCTGTGTATTTAGGCCAAATAAAAAAATAGGTCCGTTTCCGGTCGCCCGACCGTGTCTCCAGAATCGGCGCCGACCCTCAACCTTTTTATTGGGGTCGCAANATATTTATGCTATAATTGAGTATCTATTATAGTATGATAATTTTTTTATCTATTATAGCATAAATATATATATATATATGTCTGCTATAGGAAACATAACGCCAGGTAAGTCCTACGGATATAACGTGTTTATCTTATTTAAAATCAGTAGTGTGTTGTTGCAAAGGCACAATCTATTGAAATAAATAAAAACAAAAAAAGTTTCAATCTACACGCACTTTCTAATTATTGATTCTGTCCAAAGCTTGAGGTGTGTACATGTTTGGGTTTTGAAATGATGTTCTCGGAATTGAACCGGTGTTTTGAAACTGATCATTAAAAAGCCCTTGTTGATCCTCCAAATAAAATCTAAAGAACTAACATTTGTAAGTGGCAGCTTTGAATTACAATTCAAGTGGGATTTACATTTATTAAAAATTAGATGGGCTATATTTATAATAAAAGTAGTTGTAGAAGTAGTAGTAGTAGTAATAGTAGTAGTAGCAGCAGCACCAGCAGAAGCACCAGAAGCAGCAGCAGCACCAGCAGCACCAGTAGCAACAACAACAGCAGCAGCAACAGCAGCAGAAACACTAGCAATCTACCACGGGGCCGAGCCCGGGGAGCCCGTCCTGAGGGTGACGGCGTACGATGACGTCACTGATACCGCAATCACTAGCGTTGAGTTGTCGGCGACGAGCGATGCCAGTTATTTCGAGCTCGTGCAGCAGCCGCGTCATCCGCGGGAATTTGCGTTAAACGTCAAGCAGAAGATTGACAAACCCGTCGGTGACGTGTTCATGTTTATCGTCTACGCCGTTCTAGACAGTGAAATGCCGGACCAAACTATAGTTATAAACGTCACTGAAAAGAACGCGTTCGAGCCGACGTTCGATCGACCAGAGTACACGTTCATCGCGTTACGTAACGGCGCCGTGGAGAATCTGACGGAAATAGGGATCGTCCACGCCACCGACGCCGACGAGAAGTCGTACAATAACCTTGTAAATTATCACATTCTGGACCCCAAGGCCGGTCAGTACATCGAAATCGGGGTGGATACGGGGATGCTCGAGCTGATTGACGTACTTCCGGCGGACAGGACGAACATCACGTTCAACGTGACGGCCCTTGACGGCGGGTCCCCGTAGAAGCTCAGCTCCGTGCGCGTGGTTGTACGCATCTCAGACTTAAAACGTAAGTTTCTTATGATTGTCTTTTGAATTTTAAGTTTTTATAATTTCGTAAAATTGCAACAATTCATATGTACTGAATTAAACGATTCATATAATACAAAATAAGGTAGGTCGGTAAACATCTATCGATGTTGTCGTTCACGCTTATAGATGTTACAATTGCGGTTCGGCCTGTGAATCAATCCCAGTTTGTCCGGACGGTAATGTTATCGTTCATCATGACTGTAGCTTTATCATTCCACCAGCAAATTTTAAAACAAAATTCCTCACCGGTTCAAAGGTTGTGGGCACGCAAAGGTCATGGCCAAATGTTCAAATTTTTTGTATAATAACACAATTAATAGCATTCTTGGCAACGGGCTACTGTGTGTCATCTGGTATTGTTTTACTTAAAGCTTTATTGAAATCTCATACATTCATAATACTTAATTCAAATTACTTCTGAAAAGAATATTATAATTAAAACGCACACACATTTTCTTATACTCGAAAATTGCCGACTTTTAACAAAAGTTATAAAGGTTTCTTCATTAAGACCTCATAAGAAGTAATGAAAAAAGATACGACTTAATATTCCGAAACGAATACTTAAAATTAAAAACATGTGATTTAGAAAGATAGAAACGTTTAGCATCGATATATTTTAAATGGACTGGTTCACAGATTTTCGTATTTGTCGCAAAATGCCGTTTTCTGCATTTACTAACAAAACTATAATTAGTGTATGAGTATTCAATAATTATAATAGCTTAAAACTTAAAAAGCTGTGAAATCATTGTGGCCTGCAACGAGAGTTGAACCCCGGATCTCTTTAAGCAAAAATATATCACTAGCCCATATAGGCTTTTGATTTAATCAGCGTATTTTATACAATGTCAAGGTCGCGTTGGCAGAAAGAAAACTTGCCCGATAGCTGTAGTGTATTTATGTGATATAACCGTGTCTTTCAAACGTTTACCTGTATAAATTGGAATGATTGTGAATATAAATTCATTCTGTCATGACTAATCGAAATAAAATGAAAAATTGTGCGTCTGGAATACAGAAAACTCGGACGAAAACATGTAAAGTAGCTCCTCCATTGTTGATCGAATGCACGTGGAACCCGAGCGAAGGCGGGAACAAAGTAAGTCAGAACTGTAGAAGTAAGAAAACGACTCTTAAATATTAAGATTGGTTCCTGGTTGACCTGAGATTAAAACAATGCCAATAGTGCTAAGCACGCATTCCATTCGAAGTACAATCAGGTGCAGTTTTCGCTGATTATCGGTAGATCAAGGATGGACCATTAATCGATTGTTAAAATACTCAGAGCGTTCTCAAAGTAATCAAGTTGTCATCTGACGCTGATTTTATTTTCTAAGATTCTCATCCATAGGATTCATGCAACTAAAATAACCAATGCAATGTCATAATTAAGTGAACTCAATTGGACATTTAAAGGGACTGTCAAACACGAATGTCGAAAACAAGAAAAGTTCTAAAATACCATATTTTTTTTACAATTGTTAGTTTAAATTAATTAAAATATCACGACTGGTATATTACATTACTTGAAAAAAGTGAATATTTTCAGTTTATTCGGTAATACAATTTCGCGATGTGAAATCAAAAGTACATCGCGAAAATATGTGACATAACGATATACACACTATAAATAACGCAAGTAGACTGCTAATTTTATATATAAAATATTAACAATTCACTACGCATGCACAATTTGCATTCTTGGGTTTACCACGTGACGATGATGATCAATCTATTTGCGTTATTTATAGTTAACTGGTAGTTACCTGGTAGACATACCCAGTAAAATTTATTACCGAATATACTGAAAATATGAAAACTTAACAACTTTTTTCAAGTAATGTAATATACCAGTCGTGAAATTTTAATCAATATAAACTAATAATTGTAAAAAAATACGGTATTTTAAAACTTTCCTATTTTCGTCATTCGTGGTTGACAGTCCCTTTAAAATAAACGTACGCTACTATTTAAACAGTATTGTTGATCTCGCCTACGGTATTCCGATTATTGCGTTTCAATGGCGACTAATTAAAGTTCAAAAAAGTCATAAAGACATGTCGATTTGAGTTTACATCATTTTACATGGACGCGCACAGTCCGCGAAACAACCACCGATCAATCTATAAGGAAATGTAAGCGTTGGAAATCTGTTAGTCCGAACATGTTCGGCCCTGCGAACACGCGCAGTCATTAAACTTGACTAGATACTTCTTTAAGCTTTCCTTTGACATGAAACTAATGGACACTCACTCAAAACGGACATGGCCTAAAATTATATCTGTATACCTACTACGCCGGACAATAGGTGTTATGAACTGCATGGTACACGCGTGCCTACATATGTACACTAAAGACAACGCACACAAACTCATGTCTTGAAAATGGTTCTTTCGGTCAAATGGTGAAAATGTATGGGTTAGCCTTACGCAAAATGGCAGACAGTCAAACGTTTAGTCATAGACGACATACTGTGGCCGCTTTAGGGAAATGCGAAGTTATTCTTCAAAGTTGAGATTCGCTTAATTGTTTGTGTTTTTGCGCATGTATACATGTTGTTAGTTAATTACTCTAGCGCTATATATAAATGCCTAAATGCGGATGCTTAATCAGATAAAAAAAAAGACGAGGATAACCGTCAGTGGTTCTTTTCGCCATTTAGTGACTCAGTGTTAGGATTACAGTCTGTGTTATTTTTATTATTGCAGTTGGTG
This sequence comes from Dreissena rostriformis, assembly GCA_007657795.1. Classification (NCBI taxonomy): domain Eukaryota; kingdom Metazoa; phylum Mollusca; class Bivalvia; order Myida; family Dreissenidae; genus Dreissena; species Dreissena rostriformis. Next base: position 168,748 of record VMBQ01001577.1, read on the forward strand.
TATTTACCTTTTTCCTAGGCTTATTTTAAAATTAAAGTTTTAAGGAAAACGTATGCATTTACGCTTCAGACGTCTAAAGACTGTGTTTTTTTGTTTGTTTTTGTTTTGGGGCGTTGTAATTGGTTTTAATTAAATAGATAATAAGTGTTTAAATTTATAAAATTAGAATTCGAACTTTTTTTTTTTTTTTTAACNCTTTCACACAGAGCTCACGTGGTCCACAGAGGGCATGGTGACCTTCAGTCAACATGGCAACCAGACACACTGCCTGTCCCACCATCTCACCAGCTTCGCCATTCTACTAGTAAGTGACGTCGAAGGCAGCGGCATTTTCTGGCAGTGACTTAGTTCTTCATTAGTCTCGCTCTTGGCGTTGTTCTCAAAATGAGAATATTCACTTTATTCATTCGAGCCGTTTTGCGGGATTTTTTTTTCAATATTTATTTGGATAATTACAAAACCCGAGTAAGAAATCTGAGTCGAACAGTCGTACTTTCGCTAAAACATAGCGTTTTACGAGTTTTCTCCCTTGCAAGTCAGGATAGGATGAGTTATCTCCCATGAATACATGGCTTTTTATGTATATTATATTAAAATATGTATTATGTTAACAATTGCATATCATGATAAGGTCATACTGTTCAGAGCTATATTATGTTTCGCGAACGCGAAACGGTATGTTTTCTGATGCCTAAATAAAAACAAATAAACATTTATAATATTAAAAGTTGAAACGCATCTTAATGTTTCAAAACGTAACTCATCAGGTACTTACAAATATTGAAATAAAAACATAAATAAAAATCTGTAACTAGTATGTTTTCTCCGTAAGAATACTGTGTTTAAGTCGGGGGTCCATTCGAAATATGTTATTTGTTAAAAAAATCAAGAAACTATTTGCTTTTATCTTTACGACTGCAATGAATATGTGAACAATTTTCACTATTGAAAACTGTTTCGTTTACTCGCTGTTTGATTGTTTCCACTCTGATTTATAGGTTTAAGCAAGAATTACATTTTTGTATCTCTCATGCCTTACCATTTCCTTTTCAGGACCCATCCCCGGACGTTTCGCTTAAACACCACGAGCAGATCCTCACCTACATTTCGTACATAGGCTGTGGCATCTCTATTGTAGGCTTGACCTTGACCCTGATTTCATATTCCCTCTTCCGGTAAGATTAATTGGGCATCGTTCTGGGAAAACTGGACTTAATGCATGTACGTAAAGTGTCGTCCCAGACTAGCCTGTGCAGTCCGCACAGGATAATCAGGGACAAAACTTTCCAATTTTATGGAATTTTTCGTTTGAAGGAAATCTCTTCTAAGCGAAAATCAAGTAAAGGCGGAAAGTGTCGTCCCTGATTAGCCTGTGCTGACGGCAAATACTAATCTGGGACGACACTTTACGCATATGCATTAAGACCAGTTTTCCCAGAACAAGGCTCAATTATTTTCTAGTTGTTCATAATCATCATTTCTATATGACAGAGCGCAAACATGAATTCATAGAGTTTTAGAGTTTATTTGATAATTCAGTAGACAATAAGTCCCTGAGTATACATGAAATGTCAATACAATATACATAAAACAAAGTCACAGGTCATTCAAATTATAAAAATCAAAAATAAAGATCGGTACATTGTCCAAAAAACAATAAAAAATAAATAAATATTGGGTATTTTAGAAAAGACAATATACAGCGAGAATCGGTGCATAAATATATACCAACAACCTACACTAATCATAATATGTATAATACGTATTTCTTATTTCCCATGCTTTATAAATATGCATAGCTAAATTTTTAACAATATTACCATTTTTAGAGGTCAATACATGTATAAACTTTAACATATTTGGTCTAATGTAATAACACGGTTTTAAATAAGCTTTTCTGACATCAGTATATAATGTACACTCCATAACAAAGTGGTATTCATCTTCTAAAATATTGCATAAAGGCCATTTTCTTTCTTCATAAGGAATAGCTATTGGTTTTTGCCATCTACCCGTTTCAACTTTAAGCCTATGTGCAGAGACTCTTAATCTAGAGAGGGCCATTCTGTATTTTGGAATGTTTACATCACTTAAATAGGATTGAAATTTAAAATCGGATATAGTAAGAGGCGTTTACATCAAATTCACATAACACTTAGCCATTTTGTTAAAATCTGCACTTCCTACAATTCATTGATATTTTTGTACTAAAAGTAATCAGACAGATGTTAAGATTTTAGAATCACTTGTATTGTATGTGATTTGAATTCAACGATACGCCATACCGTAACTGATTATTGTTGATTATAACATTTCTACAAATAATCTCATAAACAAATGTTTATATGTGTGAAAATAAGGATTCTTCACAATTGCCGTCGAACGCTACACGTTGAAATATTTACAGTATACAATTAGCAACTTTCGAGTAAGTGTTGTTGTTTGTACAATTGTCAGACCGAAGTCACGTTCCTCTGGGTAAGACATTTGTTGTTTTTTTTTGTTGTTGTTGCTGTTGCTATGCTACTGCCGATTTTTTTGTTTCTGGCATGATCGAAATTCAACATGTAATATAACAACATTCAGTTAGTGATGTTAAAACGATTCGTTGTGATGACAGTGTTTGTGTGTTCATAGAAAGCATGCATTCAAAATACATGTATATTATGTTTGCATGNCTCATGAATTCGAATTAATCATCATAAATAAAAATTATATCACTATTAACGTAGTTGCGTAGTGGATTTGGTGTCCGCCTAGCGATCGGGAGGTCATGAGTTCGAACCCCACTGGGAGCGTTCCTTTGATCTCCCCCAAAGACACCAAGTAATGGTTATAGTCCCAGGAAACGGACTCGAGAGCGTTAATATAAGCTTACGGCTTTCGATGCAATCGAGCTGCTAAAATAAAATCACTTAGTTCGAGCTTAACGTGTCATATATATGGACTTACTTCCTACCCGTTTATAACCGATTTTTGTATGTGGATTGTTTTTCGATAGACAGGGGCTAAATGTGGAATTATATTTTGATATTTTGCATTCAATACAGTGTGAATTAGTGTTTGTTTAATCATCAAATACTCCGTATTTTGCATTGAGGGCATGCACCAATAAGGATATTTAGTTATAGATCTAAAGGAGGAGAAACACTTGATACGTTATTGTGTTGGGTGAAAATATTAAAACTAAGCATACATAGGACTACACTGGACTCTTGAATTACGTGAATATCTTATAATGTGATTTGCCGTGACCTTGTCTAGTAATAATCGGTGAATCGGTGACTGAAGACAATATTCCAGTTTTATTGGCGGAAAAAGGGGCGGAGTGTGTGATTACAACAGTTACAATGTGGAATGTTACCTTGATGTTGTTCTTCTCGATAGCGCCGGACACGTTCTGCGTGGCGGTGGACGAGCACGATGCGCGCGTCTGCTGGAAGGACCCCACGAACGGAAGTTACGTCATGAAGTACGAGCTGACATTGCAAATGGATAACGAGAACGCGACGCAAACGGAAGTGAAGGTCAGTTGAAAACTTTGAAATCTAATCATCTGTGTCATATACCATATGCGTGCGTGAGCAAAAACGGTTTAGACGGTCGTGAATTAATCCAAACCGATTCTGTTTTTTTTATGCCCCCGGTAGAGTGGCATATAGCAGTTGAACTGTCAGTCCGTCTGTCCGAAAACTTTAACATTGGTCATAACTTTTGCAATATTGAAGATAGCAACTTGACATTTGGCATGCATGTGCATCTCATGGAACTGCACATTTTGAGTNTGAATATGAGCCTCGCTCTGTGAAGAGGGGGTTTAATGCATGTGCGTAAAATGTTGTCCCAGATTAACCTGTGCAGTCAGCACAGGTTAATAAGAGACGACACTTACCGCCTAAACTGGATTGGTGCTAAAAAGAGACTTTCTTTAAATGAAAAGTATCATAAAAGCGGAAAATGTCGTCCCTGATAAGCCTGTGCGGACTGCACAGGCTAAAAGGGTACGACACTTTACACACATGCATTAAATCCCCTCTTCACCGAGCGCGGCCCATATACAGTCTCATGACGTCTGACTAATTTTTGGTCAAAAGAATGGTTACTCCCAATCATTGTATATTGCCCGATTAATAATTGCAAATGAAAACTGGTTCTAATAAAGTGCGACATCTCGCGCAGGTGGACGGTGTCCAGGACGAGACTTGCACAGTGGTTCCCGGCGAACAGCTGGGTAAAAACTACATGTTTACTGTGCGGATATTCAACGCTCTCGAGGAGAGCCCGGAAAGTTTGCAGCGTAAAGTGCGGATCGCGAAAAAAGGTATTTTTATGAATAGTTTTCTGTATTTGACGATCAATACAGGCGAGATATGCTCGAAAACGAACGTAAGGTTGACTACAAACCAGTACTGGAAGTTTTAATACCTTGCTAGATTTTAAATTATTACAGAGGAGGTAACCACGTGATAGTCAAGATGGCGACGTCCATGCCAAGGCAAGTACTTTTGTCGTTTTATACCCTTAATTACTTGTATTACATTTTTTAAATGCCGCTCACTTTTCAGCCATATCAGCAAGAAAGTTACTAGCGTTTATTTCGTATTAATATTCGCGGTATATGTCGACTTTACCCGCTGCGAAATTTCTTAGCGGGATCACCTAATTACAGCTCATCAAAGAAAAATCGCGGGGCGTAAAGTAAAAAAAAAAATGAATTTTAAATCGAAATAACGCTAATCAACTTTTTTTTCTGATATTGCTGGACATTGAGCGTCATTTAGACATTAAACACAAGTAATAAAGGACGTCGCCATCTTGCCTATCACGTGATTACCCCCTCTGTTATTAGTACAAAGTGCTCAAATGGAGAGTAGGGTTGATATTTGAGTCCTCAATGGTAAGCGAGTGTGGTCGATCCATGTACTTTGTCCGTCGTCTGTGCCAACATTTTATGATCAAACTATTTAAACTTCTCTTAAACCACGTGGTGCATTCGCAGGCATGCTCCGTGGATGGTAATTCTTACCAATTACTATGTATACGAAATTTTGAAAATCTTTTCAAAAAACGACCGGATCGGATATTTTTGCCACGTGTTTCAGGCATGTACGGGGACTGCACGCACTTCACCGGGTGTAGCATCCTACAGCCGTGTAAAAATGGCGGCGAGTGTCTCGTGCAGGCGAATAACTCCTACTCGTGCAACTGCTCGCGAGGGTTCAGCGGGATGAACTGCACGGACGTTGACCTCTGCTCCACCGACCTTTGCAAGAACGGGGGCACGTGTACGTCCAGCGGGAACAGGAACGTCACGTGTCAGTGTCCGGCGGACTACGTTGGTAAGAACTCGTTTTGG
>VMBQ01001578.1:10259-61108 GCA_007657795.1 Dreissena rostriformis
CATTTTGTATCCCTCCGTGGTCCATTCGAAAGTAGTGCCTATTTCTAAAGAGTTCCTTTTCTCTTCGGGTTTAAAAGCAATTTAGCGATCGCACCCATGCCTTTTGCAATTATTTCCTGCATCCTATGTGTGTCTGCAACATTTTGGTGCATTTCATTGGGGATTACGTTGAAAGATGAACGTTTGGGGTGCTTTTATTGAAGTACGGGGCTTTTGTCGAAATTTCAATTCCGAAACTCTGTTTTCCGAGGGTGCTTGCCTTTGAGCGAATTTTACTTTCTTAGAAGTTGCGAGACCATATATTTTTGAGTGCATTTATTGAAAGAGGACAGATTTATCTTTAAAATGATACCGGTCTTGCAAAATTTGATATATAGGAAATATAAGAAAAATGCTTTGTAAGTTGGCGGTTTCATAATGGGACCCTATGGGAAATGGAATTAGTGTATTGTAACCTTAAAAAAGCGCATATACCGAGCCTTCGGGGCCAATATTTATAGAAAATCACTATTAAGATGTGTTATTTCATTGATTGGATTACTTTTAGCGGGAAAACATATGATTTATATCATAATGGATGTGTTTTCTACTTTTTTTAAGGGAAAACGTGAATTTTCGGGTAAAAAAGGTAAACAAAAGTACGGACATCCGACTTTTGCGCCTCAGTGCTCACCCGATCGTGCGTTAAGAAACTTTCAACACGTTTAACACCTCCAGTTACCATTACTAAATACTTTTAACAAAATAATTAAAAATACAGACAGATTTCTTTTAAACAAAATTGGTACAACTTTGTCTAAAGAAAAAATGTATAACATTAAACAAGGGACATATTATGTGAAGAATTTAGACTTGGTAATGATTATTGTGAATACACATTTGAGTCATTGTGAGTCCTATACAATTTTTATTTGCATTACTCTGAATTACAGATGGAAGATTGCAGAGTTGTTACTTGAGGCCATTTTTAGCTCACCTGATTGCTCAGGTGAGCTGTTAGGATCGGTCTTTGTCCGTCGTACATCCGTACATCTGTCTGTCCGTCCGTCGTCCACATTGGTTTGTAAACACTGTATAGGACACATTTCTTGTCCGATCTTCATTCTTTGTATAATTAAATGTTCATATATGTCAATAGTTATTTATACATGTATATGATTGTTGTAATAAACAACAATATGTTTTAAATCCTTTATTACATTATACCTGCATTAGTATTCAAACATTTAAACAATAAAGCACAAACATAGACAAGGCACCTGCTAAAAGCCAACTAGCATATTTTGAAAAGTTTCAATCGATCCTGAGAACAAAGACCACACCGAACATATCCCTTGAGTGGTCTATATTGGCAGGTTAGACTGTATTTAAATAAACTAGATTAGGAATGATTTTTTTTTTACATTTTAATCAAATATAATACGTCTTTAGCGCCTAGCATGACTGTACGGAATACCCCGTTAACAGGACATGGGGTGAGATGACGTAAAATCTTAGTATATATATTTAAAATATTTTATTGAAATGCCATACTAAGTATTGCGTAATAAATTGATTTTTTTTAAAATATGTACTGGACCATATTGTAAACTGCCCATAGCCATTAAACAATGAAGTGGCGGACGTAATCCTGAATTTGCTAATCTCTGTACAAATACCACAAATAAAGAATCATTGAATATTGACCACGACGAGATTAATATGTTATAAGCAAACCCACAGTTCAACGTGGATTCATTCACCCGGAAAGAAATTGGGCAAATAACAATAGACCGATTAAAACGATATTGTAATCCTCATCGAAACAGAGAGCGTAAAACCCGTGTTTGTGAATAAAATGTGTTTTTTGGAGACTTATACATTCATATGAATGTGTTAATTTTATTTTATTGTATTTGTTCGTGTTCATGTAAGGTCCCATGGCGCACATGACAACTGATTTGGACGGAAAGGATATTGTTATTTTGTTATTAGTTTCTCTGATTTACATGAGGTTCAAATAAATAAATTTTAATACGCGACATTATTTATTGTGTTTCAAATAAATCTGAACTCAAACCTTTTGTCAATTGCAAATATTTATGTGACTCAAGTGCATAACAGTTTTAACTAGAAATGGCGCGGCAGAGGCCGACGCGTATCCCCACACCGAATGTTTNAAATACGACAAATGTAGAATCATTGAATATTGACCACACCGAGATTAATACGTTATAAGCAAACCCACAGTTCAACGTGGATTCATTCACCCGGAAAGAAATTGGGCATATAACAATAGACCGATAAAAACGATATTGTAATCCTCATCGAAACAGAGAGCGTAAAACCCGTGTTTGTGAATAAAATGTGTGTGTTAGAGACTTATACATTCATATGAATGTGTTAATTTTATGTTATTGTATTTTTTTCGTGTTCATGTTAGGTCCCACGACTCACGTGACAACTGATTTGGACGGAAAGAATCATGTTATTTTATTATTAGTTTCTCTGATTTACATGATGTACACATAAACAAAATACCTAAATACGGGAGATTATATATTGTGTTTCAAACACATCTGACCTAAAGTCTTTTGTCAATTGAGAATATTTATGTGACACAAGTGTATAACAGTAAAAGATTTTAGTACCCACAAATAACATCGAGTTCAGAATAATCTGCGACAGACAGTGTGGATGGACTTTAAATCAAAGTCAGTTGTGTGTCTGAAAGAGCATGTTCAAGATATGAGGATGTTAAAACGAAACTTCTTAGCCCTGAAGTGCTTTGCAGCAATGGCTCTTATAATTGTCGTTTTTGTGGCAGTCACAAATAAATACGGATTATTTGCAAGTTCTAAGAAGAAAGGTAAGACCACGTTTATCGTTTTATTTTGATACCGATATAAGAATAATGAAATTCCATAAACATGACCGGGAGTGGAATTCTTGTTAAATTCCGCAGGTCTTTTATTTAAGGCAAGTGAACAATTTCCCTTTCAATATATGTATAACATACAAACAGCACAACATGAAAAATAAAAGAATGTTTGAAGCCGGGATAACCGAATTGGAATGCTCAATGCAAAGAATAGAGGGTAAAAAACGATTGAAAGCATGTCGAACTTAACACTTAGGCCATGGTTAACCACTAAACACAAACGTTTAAACAAAACGTATTTAATAACATATTTATCACTAACAAAGAAAATAAATTAAAAGAGACTATAAATTACGTTTAACTAAAATGACATAACTAAATAATTTAGTTTTCTTCAGTACAACAGAATTACAATTTCTAAGACACGATTAAATTAAAGTAAATACAGGTATTAGCTACCCCCTTCTTGTTGACAATTCAGAATCCCAAAGCATGAAGTACAAACTCCAGATTATCATTATGGATCTAAATAAATTATCATTATATATGGCAATACATTAGCATAATGGAACGCAAGGGATTATCATAATTAATCTCAAGAAATTATCATTATGGGTCTCAATAGATTATCATAATGGATCTCAAAAGATTATCATAATGGACCTCAAGCGATTATCATAATTGATCTCAAGAGATTATCATAATTGATCTCAAGAGATTATCATAATGGACCTCAGGATATTATCATAATTGATCTCAAGAGAATATCATAATTGATCTCAAGAGATTATCATAATTGATCTCAAGAGATTATCATAATTGATCTCAAGAGATTATCATAGTGTGTCTCAAGACATTATCATAATGGATCTGAAGAGATTATCATAATGTATCTCAAGAGATTATCACAATGGATCTCAAGAGATTATTATAATAGATCGTAAGCAATTGTCATAATGGATCTCAATAAATTATCATAATGGATCTCAAGATATTATCATAATGGATCTCAAGAGATTTCATAATGGCTCTCAAGAGATTATCATAACTGATCTCAATATATTATCGTAATGGATCTCAAGAGATAATCATAATGGATCTCAATATATTATTATAATGGATCTCAAGAGATTATCATAATGTATCTCATGACATTATAATAATGGATCTCAAGAGATTAACATAATGGATCTCAAGAGATTATCATATGGATCTCAAGAGATTATCATAATGGATCTCAAGAGATTATCATAATGGATCTCAAGAGATTATCATAATGGATCTCAAGAGATTATCATAATGTAACTAAAAAGATTACCATAATGGATCTCAAGAGATTATCATAATGGATCTCAAGAGATTGTCATAATAAATCTCAAGAGATTATCATAATGGATCTTAAGAGAAGTCGTTATACCAGATGTTAAAAGCCTGATTACATTGCTTGCATGTATGTGCAATATATGAATATCTCAAACATTCAAAAGCAGTAATCTAGTTTTTAACTATAACTTAAGTTTCTTTTAGTCGAATCAACAAATATTTTCATTATCAGCCTTCACGTACAAGTTAATTTAACAATATTGTGTTTGAGCTTTAATGCATTTCCTTTAACGAATAAGATAACATTAGAAAATTCGAACCGATGAATAGAATAGTTCCTTTGTGCAAACATTGGATTAAATGTCTGCACATGTGAAGATAAAAGTATCACGATAAGATGACGCGCGTTATTTTCTGAAGCTGAAATCTCGCTTGCCGCGCGAATCGATGGGAACTCGCAATGACACAAATCTTTGTTTATTCATAGATCTTTGGTTTAAATATATGAAAATGATAGATATTCATAATCAACTCACAGTGAAACAATAAGTTTATAATGTACCTACACAGATCAGGAAGAAGGCACTAAAACAACCTTTGGATTAAAAATGCGTGTTTCAAAATTTAGTGACAGAGAATTCCGACTGGAGAAATAAAGGGACTCACACAGTTTCGTATTTTTTAAATGTCATTTAATGTACAGACTGTGAACAGCGGCAGAAAGTGGCCAAAATAAGCCGCTGTAGGTAGGTATATAGCCGCTGTACTCAGGTGACCACTTTTCAGATGGTTGGTCAGATAATAGTACCATTGCAATTCAATGTATGTTTTGCCAAAAAAGGCAATAACTTATCCTTGCACACGCTTATAACAACACTCGCTAGCATAGGATGGTGTTGAGACTTCATCAGCGATTACGATCTATTGATTTTTTCACGTGCCAATGCTTTGGCGTTATGACTGCGGCCGCTAGTTGCTACAAAAACACAGTGTTAGTGTTACTTGCACATGTTTCATCCCATCACAACTCATTCGTGATTCATTATTTCGATTGCATGTAAAATTGACGTGTACGCTAGAAAGCTCATTTGAAGAATTATCAGAAAATATTATTTTCAAATCCATATATAGTTATGTAATTACTACCTCGCTTTATCATAGCAAAGGCAGTTACCGCAATCAGATTCTGTAGCCGCACACAAACACACACAATATACGTATATTATGGCGTCAGAGGTAAGAGACAAACTCGCAGATTGATTTGGGAATGTACTTGTCGCACGTCAAAATGTCTGTCTGGTTACCGCTTATCACCACTAAGGCCTGAAAATGGCTTACTGAGTGAAAGATACTGGCAGCTGGCCGCTTTAGCCATGTGACCGCTATATTTAGGTGTAATCTAGAATGATTTCGTCGGGGGATCTAGACTGACCGCTTTACTCAGGGACCGCTGGTTGGACTTATCCGCATTTGAAAAAAGCTCATCTTAGATCATAAGGACGGACGCTACAATCTTATTTCAACATTATTCTGTTAAAGCGTTAACGCATTTCCTTTAAATATATGAAATTGATGGATAGCTCACAATCAAATAATAGTGAAGCAAACAATGTTGACATGGTACCTACATAGTCAGGAAGAAATTACTCGCCTTACCCTTGGAATTCAAAATACGTTTTCATAATGTAAGACAGGGGCAATTTTGACTGGGGAAATAAAGGGACTTATTTACACGTTTACGTTTTATTTGTCATTAAATGTTTATATTAACAACACAATAATATTTGGAATAGCAAGAAAGAAACGTTGAATAAAAAGTTTGCCTTCCGCGGGATTTGAACCCAGGGCCTCTCGTGGACTTATACACCACGGAGGCATTTAATTTACACAGTCGCGTATTAGGACCGCTATGTCTTTCGATATTTTGACCGAATGTTTGAAGTTTTTATAAACGTACTCGGAAAACGTTTAGAGTGACGGTTATTTACGAAATTAGGCGATGTTACACGAAGTCTTTTACGGTTCTGGTACAGTAAGCAGATGTCCAATCGAGGGTGACAGTCACTTAAGGTGCATACTCCGTCAGCTCATATGGTATTCCATCAATTGTGAGTTTCACATATACCATTGAGTTTAGATCTGTTTAGACATGATATATTGGGTCTATTGTTAACGTCTGTAAGTCGTCTAAACATGACTTTACTTGCTTGAACATGAAATTTCGTGTACTGTTAAATTGCTTTTCAAGCGATCATGTGTGACACATTTTGGTCACTTCAGGTTAATTGTTCATTCTATGTATTAAAATGAGGATAATAAAATAAAAACGTCTGATTCTCAAAAATATTTGTTTGTTAAGGTTGTTCGCCGTGTTCAACAGTATTTCAGGCATACAACCTATTCATTCTTCCTGGTTTAGTTGGCATACCTTTTCTTAGTGAACATACCTTTTCCAGTAATTGACAACTGCCCTACTTGATTCAGAGGTAGGAGAAGAATGGCTGTAGAAATGATTTCAAGACCAATCACCACACACATTATTTGGCCGGGTTGGGCAGATACTGTGGAATCACTAATTTTTACGAAGGTCTTTAAATTACCGATGTTTAAAAAAAAAAAAAAAAAAAAAAAAAAAAAACNCCTTGGAATTTAAAATGCGTTTTCATTATGTAAGACAGGGGCAATTTTGACTGGGGAAATAAAGGGACTTATTAACTCGTTTACGTTTTATTTGTCATTTAATGTTTATATTAACAACACAATATTATTTGGAATAGCAAGAAAGAAACGTTGAATAAAAAGTTTGCCTTCCGCGGGATTTGAACCCAGGGCCTCTCGTGGACTTATACACCACGGAGGCATTTAATTTACACAGTCGCGTATTAAGACCGCTATGTCTTTCGATATTTTGACCGAATGTTTGAAGTTTTTATGAACGTACTCGGAAAAAGTTTAGAGTGACGGTTATTTACGAAATTAGGCGATGTTACACGAAGTCTTTTACGGTTCTGGTACAGTAAGCAGATGTCCACTCGAGGGTGACGGTCACTGTTAAATTGCTTTTCAAGCGATCATGTGTGACACATTTTGGTCACTTCGGGTAAATTGTTCATTCTATGTATTAAAATGAGGATAATAAAATAAAAACATCTGATTCTCAAAAATATTTGTTTGTTAAGGTTGTTCGCCGTGTTCAACAGTATTTCAGGCATACAGCCTATTCATTCTTCCTGGTTTAGTTGGCATACCTTTTCTTAGTGAACATACCTTTTCCAGTAATTGACAACTGCCCTACTTGATTCAGAGGTAGGAGAAGAATGGCTGTAGAAATGATTTCAAGACCAATCACCACACAAATTATNAAAAAAAAAAAAAAAAAAAAAAAAAAAAAACTAGTTGCCACCGCCATACACATATATGTCCCTGACTGATAACACAATTTAAGCCACGCACACATTTGAGATGTTCATGCTTTTTTGTAATGATTAACAACACTCTTTAGTCACGATCACTTGGAACTAGTTTTTTTGCCGAAATGTCGTAAAAGAAGTTAACAAAAAAATCGATCTGGTCAGAGGTTAAAAAAACGTTGATGAATGATGGATGATTTCAACAGTTATAACGTTAGCAGAAAGCATACATGAAGTAAATAGTACCGGAAAGAATAAGGAAAGGTGCTTGTAAAAAACAAGAACACGTACTTACTATTTAAACAATCGCAATCTTATCAGTTAAATGTTAACGATAACGTTCATGTGAATTTCATAATTTTAAAGTCTAAAATTAAAATCCACACCCCACATAAACCTTCTGTGATAGTTAACGTGTAAATTAGTTTGATCTGACATTTTCGTTGAGTTTGCAACAGAGAAACACGTCTTATTGTGTTACATGATCGTGTCTATAATTTAACTTACAGCCGTTAATTTCTTACATCTTTCGCAATACATCCACGTGATAGCTTGATACTAAGTTATGCAATTTGATTCATTCAATTTTGCAATTTTCTCCTAAATTCAATCCAAATCCACATCACAAACGCGACAAAAAATTAAAATGCAATTCCCGAATATGTGCTTTCCTTACCCAGTTTATCATCCCATCTTTCTCAAGAGTATTCGTCAGTATTTCAATGTTTAATGCATCATATCATGGTGTAAAAATTCGATCCATGACTCATTTGCTAAGAATTCCACTGGTTTGATAATTTAGAATCTGTATGATTGCATATTTTGAGTGTTTATATTCAGTTTGATATCCAATAGGGATAAAGATATACATTTTCATAGCAAAAAAACACTCTTTTATTCTTATATTTCGCCCAAACGGGCTTTATCAAAGTTTACAAATTTGTAAACTTTGATAAAGCCCGTTTGGGCGAAATATTAGAATAAAAGAGTGTTTTTTGCTGGGAGTGTTTATATTTCACACTTTTGAACCCAAGCGAATATATGTATGTGTACAAAACCACTATAAAAGAGTTACGAGAGACTATGGTTCTAAAAATTCTAATAGTGTTATATGAGTATAAGCATCATATAAATTTTCATATCTGTCAGAAATATAATAAAGGTCCGTAAGGAAATTAAATTGTAAATGATTATGATTATTTTAAATAAAATAAAATATATTAACACACATATACAATATGAAACAATGCAATTTGTACATTAAATGATTATAAACAGTTTTGAAGCTATACAAAACAAAGTATATTACTATTTGATACGCAATTGACTATGTGCATACATTAACTTGATCATATATACCGGTACATGTGGTTGTGTCGCTTCATTAAAATGTCATGGCAGGCTCTGGAACTGGGTTTAATAAGGCGCTCAGCTAACATCAAGAAGTTTATTTTCTCTCCTTCGTTTAGTACGTTGAAATTTGAATTTACCAAAAGAGCGCTTTCTGTTAAAGTGGCTCTAATTATTTGCGTATAGCGGACACATCATTATCATTTTACGCTCATGTAGACTGCAGTTTGCTGTCTGCGTGTGGTAAAAGATAAAATGACGTAATTTTATTTGTGTTATGTTTAATCTCGCGACAAGTAAAATTTTCTCGTTTCATCTTTTGCTGGTTTATTAAATTTGTGTTAACATATAATTATTCATGGTTTTACTTAGAAACGTTTGTGTCTGTAATGTTCAATACAAATCGATCCATGTTGACGTCATCAGGCTGTCTTATTTGCATTTGGTGATGTTCTTAAAATCGCTAAATATATGCGGTTTGTTTTATTATACTTGCTAAGGGTCTAGTTTTTAACCTTTTGTTTTTGAAAAACAAATAGTAGCATAATAAATATAATAGTTGATTGGTGACTTTTGACATCATGTGATATCAAAGTCGTCATATATGGCGAGTGAAAATGCTCGGCAAGCATCGCCTTTTCCTACGCTATATCATATTCGTCTGATATCGCATGATGTAAAGAGTCACTAACTATTATATTCTCTACTGTAACTGCCATTTACTCGTCCAACGGAACTAGCCGTATCTTAGTTTCGCTTTAAAGTTACAGGGTGATAACGAGAAAAAACGTGTTATATTTCGAATCGTAAATTAATAATCGATGTGAAATTTGCATAAGTGAGACACATCGAAAGATCCGGTGCACGTTAACAGTAGTTTAATTATAACATATTTATAATTTATGTATAAAAAACAACATATTAATAGGCAAACATCAAATGTATATGTAAATTATGCTTACCGGGTATGTTCAATATGTCATAATGCAGTTTATTATTTAGAGCGTTAGGAATAATTGTTTGTAATTAATGTATCCAAATTGTTTCTTTGCATAAACGGTCTAGATTGTTTTCAACAACATCAATAGGTACAACAGAGAAATCTGATAAAGTGCAATCATTGTCGGTATATCCAAAATGTGCAGCAACATGTGAAATGTGTTTATTGAACAGTTCCTGATAACAGATCTATGGTTTCGGGATAAATTTTGATAAGTTTGCCGACGTATTGTTTATAACATTGTTTACATGTTATAAGATATATAACATTACGTGATGTACAATCAACATCATAGTGTAAATCATAGGATAAACCAGTAACACTACTATTGATTTGTGAACATATGCTAATATTATTACCATGTGTACATCTTCGGCGGTTACATTTACCAGATAAATGTATTTGAGTACTGATATTAGACACTGAACATCTTACAAGACTGTTGGGAATATTCTTATGTCGTTTATAGGCCTTAATAGGCTTAAATGAATGTAATGACTTCACGCTTTCCTTGTCTAATAATCTTAACAAATCCCAGTATTTGTGTAACATTTAGCAATATAAGGAAGTGATTTGTTAAAACATACAGTTAATGACCAGTATTATTGAATCAGTATTTATCTGAATAACACATAATGCAATATCCTGTGTCATATGTTTCACTCGAGAAAATCTATTTTCAATAAAATATGTTGAATATTTTTTATTTATTTTTAAACATTATGTGTTTATCAAATTAAGGATGGACTCAAGTGTCAAGCTGAGTTAAATAAATGATTTTTTTTAGTTAGAGATTGAATTGTGTGTGTGGGGGTGTCGTTATGCATATTATATTTTGTTGTTACAACTGGTATGTTGATTATCTGTCTAGTAGTTTATTATCCCCACGCTTTTAAAAGCGTGGGTATATTGTATTGATATCCGTTTTCTTTTCTTTCTTTTTTTGATCGGCCACTATCTTCTCCTACACTATTAGCACTAGAACCTTGAAACTTACACACATGGTAGCTATGAGCATATGTGCGACGGTGACGGTGACGGAATTTTGATCTGACCCCTTGGTCAAAAGTTATGGGTAACAAAAAAAAACTCATTTTACTAACAACATGCGACGCACATGATAATAACTTTTGACCCAGGGATCAGATCAAAATTCTAGATAGTGCACCGTCCCACATATGCTCATAGCTACCATGTGTGTAACGTTCAAGGTTCTAGTGCTAATAGTGTAGGAGGAGATAGTGGAGAATTGGGGTTGGGATGGGGCCGGGTCAGAGATTTTCACTCATTGTTTTAGGTTATTTTACATTAACTTCTTCATTTCTACACCGATTCACTTCAAATTGATACTGAACATCTCTTATGACAATACGGTCAATCTCAACTATGCATGGCCCCATTACCAACCCTGGGGCGCCCCGCCCACAAAGACCACGCCCACCCATTTTTTTTTAACATAACTTCTTTATTTATTCACCAATTGACTTCAAATTAATACTGAACATCTCTTATGACAACACGGTCTATCTCGATCATCCATGTCCACATTACCCAACCCGGGGCCCCACCAACATAGGCCTTACCCACCCAAAATTGCCTTTTAATATAACATCTATGCGGCGTGGGGATACGCGTCGGCCTTTGCCGCACAAGCTCTAGTTATTTTATGTTTTCAGTCTTAGATTAATATCAGATGTCATGAATTGTCCATTATTGTCAATTTTACGGGTTGTGTAGTAGTGCTTTATGTATAAATGTATGCTATGTTATGTACATTTTGTACTTTGTTCTTTGTATAATAACATGTTCATATATGTCAATAGTTATTTATACATGTATATGTTTGTTGTAAGAAACAACAATATGTTTTAAATCCTTTATTACATTATACCTGCATTAGTATTCAAACATTTAAACAATAAAGCACAAACATAGACAAGGCACCTGCTAAAAGCCAACTAGCATATTTTGAAAAGTTTCAATCGATCCTGAGAACCAAGGCCACAACGAACACATCCCTTGAGTGGTCTATATTGGCAGGTTATGACTGTATTTAAATAAACTAGATTAGGAATGATTTATTACATCTTAATCAAATGTGACTCAAGTGCATAAGTGCATTACAGTTTTAAGTACCCATAAATAAAATCGAGTTCAGAATAATCTGCGACAGACAGTGCAGTGCGTTGGCTCGGACGGACTTTGAATCAAAGTCAGTTGTGTGTCTGACAGTGAATGTTCAAGATATGAGGATGTTAAAACGAAACTTCTTAGCACTGAAGTCCTTTGCAGCAATTGCTCTTATAGTTGTCGTTTTTGTGGCAGTCACAAATAAATACGGATTGTTTGCAAGTTCTAAAAACAAAGGTAAGACCATACTTATCGTTGTATTTTGATACCGATATATGAATAATGAAATTCCAGAAACATGACCGGGAGTGGAATTCTTGTTAAATTTCGCCGTTCTTTTATTTTAGGCAAGTGAACAATTTCCCTTTCAATATATGTATAACATACAAACAGCACAACATGCGATAGTACGATGGCGAGAATGCGACAATACGATGGCGACAATGCGATAGTACGATGGCGACAATGCGACAACGCGATATTACGATGGCGACAATGCGATAGTACGCTGGCGGCAATGCGACAACGCGATAGCACGATGGCGACAATTCGATAATACGATGAGGACAGTGCGACAATACGATGGCGACTGTGCGATAGTACGATGGCGACAATGCGACAATGCGATAGTGCGATATAATGAAATTCAAGAAACATTACCAGGAGTGAAATTCGTGTTACCTTTCGCTTGTTTTTTTGTCAAAGGCCATACCATGAAACATAAAACAATGTTTGAAGCCGAGATAACCGATTTAGAACGGCCAATGCAAAGCATAGGGGGTACAAACCGATTGAAAGCATGTCAAACCTCACACTTAGCCCATGATCAATCACACAGCACACACGTTTCAATAAAATTAATCTGATAACAAAGCACAGAAAATAATAGAGCAGATATAAAATATTCCGTTTAATTACAATGAAATAACTCAATGTTTTAGCATTACCCAGAGTAGCTGAATTACAATTTCTGATGACAAATTCTAGATTATCTTAATGCATCTCAAGTGAAGCCGTAATGCAAGGTAATAAATGCCTGATTAAATTGCTCGGATGTAGGTCGTCCGGCGAGAACCGGGATGACTCGTAGAATTTTTTTAACGCGGTCACACTATTTCCCGGTGCCGCCCCGGTTGAAGCCGGTCAACAACCCGGCCGAGTCCCGGTCAACCCCGGACTAGCTACGGTTTGTCCCGGTGAAGCCCCGGCAGAGCCTCGGGTGTCGCCGGTAATGCCCAGGTGGAGCCCCGGTGAAAGCCGGCAGCGTCCCGGCAGAGCCCCGGTATACCGTAACTCCACCGGCACCACCGGGGCTATACCGGCATCAGACCCCGGCAGAGCTACTGCAACGCCCCGGCAAAGCGCCGGTTTACCGATGTACCTTAGCTATACCGGGACTCTGCCGGTATGCACCGGGTCTCCACCGGGGAAACACCGGTGACAACCGGGGCGTTGCCGTAGCTCTGCCGGGGTCTGAATGGGCCCCGGTGGAGCTACGGTGCCGTCCCGTTTGTTCCCGGTGCCGTCCCGGTTGTTGCCGGTGCCGCGCCGGTCGTTGCCGGCCCTTCCTGGTGACTCCCGGTTCATCCCGGAAGTATTAAACATTTTAATACTTTCCTGGTGAAGCCCCGGTTGTTCCCGGTCGTCCCCGGTGGAGCCCCGGTTCATCCCGGTAGAGCCCCGGTTCATCCCGGTAGATCCCGGATCACGCACCATAGTGAGACTGGGCCTTTACTGCTAAATACACTGTTACATATGATCGCTTCATTGGCTTAATGGGTGTGAAGCATCTCTTAAGTATGTTAAGATTAATTTTTCTATAGTTGTACCGTGTTACACCATCACCTCTCTGAGATAATATATTTAATTCAATTAGTACTATAAGCAAGCTTTAAAAGTCGTTTAATATCTTTGAATGTTTGGTGTTTACAAAGTAAAAATGCACCACCGACTCATTATAATTGTGGCAGATAACGCACACTTGAGCTTTACTGACATTGTCACTTTGTAAATATCATTCTACAAATATGTTGGTATATTTGCTATGAAGTTATTTTAACTAACGTAGAAATTCATGTTTTATGATGACATATCATTTTGATATCGAAATTAAGAATATATTATCCATTGTGAGTGTGGAAATGATTTTGGTTATGATTTCCATTAACTAAAAGTTAAATTATAGCAAAGAGGAAAATTAGTAATCATCATCAGAACTAGTACATTGAATACCTACAATAAAACCGCAGATTTTAACAAAAGGTGGCAAGCGCACACATGTATTTGTATTTTGTCAATTTTAAAACTCACTTACAAATGGGATAACATGTGTTCTCAAAATACAATATTTCACCCATAAATCATATAACACAAGAATATTTGTTGTTTATTAAATTATCACTTTGGAATTAAAATTTCTCATCGTTTAAAAGATATGATCCGGAATCACAATATGCATAGTATAATCCATTTACCATACTTTAAAAATACTAAAGCAACAGTCATGAGGCCGTATCCTCTTACAGTTTTCCTGGTATATTCCGTCAAAATATCAGTCTGCGAAATAAGGCACATGCCCGACGCCCGAGTTTTGGCCTAGGAAAATCGGTAGATCGTAGGCTTGACGGGAAGGCAAAAATCAGGATGAGGCTACAACAAACTGATAAGATGATCTTTAGATTTACCGCCCCTAAAATGGTAAAATGAAATTAAAATAATTGAATTTTTATAATTGTGTCCGTAGTGTTCATTTCGCCCAACGCCCGATTTTTTCTCCGGAGAGCTCGTTTTCTATTCATTTTTTGTTAAGCGTACATTTTCAAACGACAAAGACTGTTTATTGTTTCGTTGAACGTTTAAGGAAACACAATGGCAGCATAAAGTTGTTTGGTTGAGTAATAAACTTGACGAAAATTTCATATATCAATTTATTCCATAGTTCCTTGATATCAGTTGGTTACAATATTTTCACATACTTCTTTCGCTCAGCAGCAACTGCTGCTGGCTATGAAATATCACCCGAAAGGTTTCAATTTATAACTATTGTCAATTGGGCTGGTGGTACAGAGCAAATAAAACACATGAGGCGCACGCAAACATCAAACTCCAAATAGTATTGATACTTTAAAAAAGTGATTTTATTCAATGGCCTGATGTTACTGGCTGTGGCCGGTCGGCTAAGATTGTTGCATACGATTGTTGATGATTTGCTTCTGTTATCACAGCAAACACAATGAAAGAGCTTAACATGTATATACCCTGCCTTTCGTTTGTCATTCATGAGTGACATTTAAAATCATGGTAAGAACTACAGCAAACACAATGGAAGCACTTAAAAAGTATACATGTATACTCTGCCCTTCGTTTGTCATTCGCGAGTGACTATTCAAATCATGGTTAGATTGACAATGACTAACACGCTTCACGAGAATCACTAGGTCAGATTATGGTTGTATTAAGAGGACATTACTAAGGTAGTTGTGGTTTTATCGATGTCCAGGGACAAGTCTAGAGGCCTGTTTATAAAATATTCATAAGTCTGTCATAAATGGATTAACTGATATAATCCGCATAAAGGATATCTAAAACCAGGGGAGTATTTAAGAAGTGTTATATTTTGATAGTTTAATTGTCAATAACATCGTGATGCGAGCCGTTGCGCTCCGCTGCATAGAATAAGTAATAAATTTAATCTTTAGAGCAGATCTCTTAAAATGCTGATTTATTGCTCATGTATTCTCAATAATTACATTTCTAAATTAACTTTAAAGAAATTGCTTTCATAATGATTTTAGTATTGTTGTCATGCGGCAAATTGTGCAAGAAATAAATATATAAATCTTGATATAAAAAAAATCGAAGCTAAGGTCAAAGCAAACTGAACTGGTTCAAAAACTATATACTGCACCCTTGTTTTGTCCTCCATGAGTGACAAAAGAAACAACTCATTTGCAGAAGTTATGGGTAGATTCTTGGCAAAGACGGTCTCACAGAAACTTTCTAATATTTTGGTCAATAGAAACATGCTGAAGTAATGCTATTTTAAGCTTATACAATTCTGCAATGATATTCTAAAACTAAGGGCGAAACAAACACCTGTAAATTTATATGGATTTTAGCTGAATCAGTTCAATTTATTTTCAATTTAATGCGTTGTCCATTTGCTGTTTGTTGAATCTTTAGTATGTAAACAATAAAGTGTTTTTCACAATTTAAAACAATAAAGTGTTTTTCACAATTTACAATAATAGAAAACTCCTTAGGATCAATAAAGTTGAAACACACTTTATTTTCAATTAACAATTCNCATTTATTATTACTTCATAACAATGGACTTGTTTATGAGCATGTAATAAACCGAGTCCTTCTTCTGTAATTGTCAACAATTCCATTTTTTTCAAATTCTTCAAACACGAATGTTCTTGTCCATGAACATTCCTTTTTTAACCATTTAAATACGCATTTGATGTTTTGTCCTGATTGAAAATCGCGCCGAAGTAATTTGTACAATATAAAGTAATACTCAAGGAAGGCGTAGACGTATGCCATCTTCTGTAGGTTGGTTCACACTGTTGAAGATTGGCATCATGTAAGAAAAGCTTCAAAAATTATAGAACTGGTTGAATAACCATGATTTTCCCTTATTTAATAAACCATGGGTGATAACAAAAACTAAGAGCAACATCAGTCAATTATATTGTGTTCACATGTTACTCAAGTTAACGACAAACCATTGACAATATATAAAGCTTTAAATGAGTTTCTCTGCAATTTTCAATAAATGCAAGATGTATTGACACAATTATGTTTTTATTCTGCGCTTTTCGCTTGCATATTATTCTATCAAAAATTGAATACAAATATGTTTATTCGCTCGTTCCAATAGTTGGGACCAAAATCCGTCGAACAACTCATTACTGTGTTGTTTCCTGGATGTTCTTATCATCTTGGCGTAGGGTGAATCAAAGTCTTTGTTTGATTTGAGTTGTATACGTAAAGTTAACAGGAGCTCTGAACTCAGGCTTTACTTATGCTTAAGTGTGTGAATTATTTTTCACATTCACGCTAAGATTTTGTTTATATCTGCCTTTTATCAATGGAGAAACAAGAGATAAGACAACAAATAAAACAGTGTTACTGGTTCTGCAGTTGTTATATAACACAATTAAGTTCTTCTTCAATGGCGATTCTCATGTTGTTATTGTTTTGAACTGAAACGACACATGTTACAAATTTCAATTGGCAGACTTCCCGCCAATCCGCCACGATGACCCCTGCAACAGCTCAATATACGACACCAAACATGAAGAGTTCGATTACTCAAAGATCCAGATTTACATCGACGGTGAGTTATATATTTATCTACTTTTGTGAACGGACTTACGTACCTATACCGCGGAATGTTTGCACCAGCGCATTCTTTACTGTCTTATAAACAATTGAACGTCATATCTCCTATTGGAAAAAAGGTCAAACATTCCAATCGGCTCTTTTGAGACGCTGTCAATACACGTTTATAAAAACTCGACTCCAGCGAAGTATAATTTTAGTTTGAAATTTCTCTTTTTACTCGCATTGTTGAACATAATGTAATCGCGACATTAAAAAATGTGAAGGACACTATATGGATTCAAGAATGACTGTACATGGTAGTGTCATTACAAAATCAAGCAACATGTTTTTTATTTGTCCTATTTAGACCTCTTCCCAAAGCCGCTTTCAGAAGCATCAGCCGGGTATCATACACCGGTGTTTGTCTCCGCGTCGTCCTCCGATCACGTGCATGAGACTCTTCAGATGCTGGACAACTTTAAGCGCTTCGTCCGCAAGGTCATCCCAGACGCGAAACTTATCATCTTCAATCTAGGTCTCATGTTGGAAGAGATTCAATTGGTAAGTTTTGTTTTCTGACAAAGAGCAAAATTCAAAGAAAACCGATATCATAATTTATGTGAACATTCATGCCACGAATTACCGATTTTTTTTTCCTGATTATCAGTTCGAACTATACCAAA
Source organism: Dreissena rostriformis (assembly GCA_007657795.1). Taxonomy (NCBI): domain Eukaryota; kingdom Metazoa; phylum Mollusca; class Bivalvia; order Myida; family Dreissenidae; genus Dreissena; species Dreissena rostriformis. The sequence goes on from VMBQ01001578.1 coordinate 28,347, forward strand.
GACACTAATCCGAGAAGACGGATGTCAATTGTCATTACCTTTCAACGTCATTCTCTAGTAAGCCGAGAAATATGCATGCGAATTAATGTTTATTGCATTATTGCAATATTGGTGTACCATTTGCATAAGTTTTTTTTTGTCAAACAACCAATGACTTATTACATTTATATAGATACAGCGCCTATCGAATACGGAATTATCGGGAAAAAATGAGTTGCTATTTATGAATTGAAACATTTGAAAAATATATAGAAGTGGAAAAACTTAGTGTATTTTAATAATGTTACAAATTTGCTCAGATTTTCAAAATTATAAACATGCGTCTAAATGCTTATTAATGGTAATGTTGTTTGTCTTTCTATGAATAGAAATCAGTGGGCACATCAGTTGGCTTTCGGTTGTTGTTCAAATGTTTGCATGCAGTAAAATCTGTTGGGCTAGGCAATCGTGTGTAATTGTCTAATTTTCATTTTCTAATCATCATCTTTCCATCCCGGCACCAACCGTGTGTCTATGTATTCTCCGATTTTTGGTGGGTCAGAAAAAAGTAAGTGAAAAAGTTCGTCCATTCCATTTCTCGATCGATTGTATTCCCCCGAAAAGGGGCAAATAGAAGCACCGTCTGTGTGGGTATATCCGTCCGGATTATGTGTCCGCTTTCAAACTTTTACATCAATCTAGGGGTTTTAATATAATATCGGCTTAAAATGCCCCATTGACCATACAACGAGTCACGAAAAAATCCCATTTTCATCGGTAGAAGGTCAATGTCACATTTCAAGGTAAACGTTATTAAATAATATGTTTTAATAATATTTAACGTTTAATGACTTAAACAAGCACGGAAGGATTTTATTGTAACTTTAGAATAGGCTTCCCACAACATCTTGAACATATTCATTTGAATTAAAGACAATCGAAAGACATATAACATTTACCAAATAAAAGAACTAACGTTGATTGGAATTTACACACTACTAGAAAATTTGCTTACCGTTTGCGTGCAACAACTCGTATCGCTATATTTACGAACGATATTCAATTAAAACTTAATAAATGTATGTTGTGTCATTTTTATGTTATTAATCGTGACTCATAACTCAAACCTGCAATTTGGCCGAACTATGCCCACTGTTTTACTTAAAACAATCAGATCTGCTTTCATAAACTACATGTAGTCTTTATATCCTCTAAAAGATAAATGTATGTTTCTGTGGTAATAATACATGGTTACTGACCAAGGGCCATACGTCTTACCTGACATTTATCAAAATAATGCATATTTTGTTCTTGAAAAATAATGTTAAGGTTTGCGTTTGCCAATGAATAACTTGTCAACCTTGATGGAACGTTGGCTATAGCAAACTTTCATGTAGACCGAGCTTGGGATTGCTTTTTGGGTCATTTGGGTAAAGCTCACTGGTACTAAAATAGAGCAACTGTGTCGCGTTCTGAGAAAACTAGGCATAATGCATGTGCGAAAAGTGTCTTCCCAGATTAGCCTGTGCAGTCCGCACAGGCTAATCAGGGACGACGCTTTCCGCCTGAATTTGATTTTTGCTAAGAAGAGACTTCATTTAAACGAAAAATGTCATAAAAGCGGAAAGTGTCGTCCCTGATTAGCCTGTGCGGACTGCACAGGCTAATCTGGGATGACAATTTACGCACAAGCATTATGCCCAGTTTTCTCAGAACGCGACACTAATTGTGTATGTGGGTAGCTGAAACTCAGCCCTTGCGAAGAATTGCATTTGGGACCAGTGTAGTCAAGTTCACTGTCGAAAAATAAATAAGATGTTTCCGCTCAATATCTTCAGTAACAAAAGTGAAAGTTTGGCGAAAGTTTGTCTGCAGATAGCGTTCATGCTTATTTAGCCTGGGATTGCAATTGGGGCCAGGCAGGTCAGTGTTACTTAAAATAGAAAAATAATTTCCACTCAATCAAGTTAGTTCGGATGTAGATATTTTGCTGTAATTTTGTTGTGTATGTTACTTACAGACATAAATTGGGTGGGATTTTATTTGGGACAAGTGATGTCAATGTCACTTTTACTCAAAATTCAAAAACAGTCTCACTGAATAACTTTGGATATTGTGCTCTAATTTTGTGTGTAGCTAGATTGTATGCAGATCATTCTTGGGTTTGCAAATTAAATTAAAGTTGATTTATTGATGCATACCGTATGCTGCACTTAATTCCAATAACTGCGCTCTATATACATATTATAAAACACATGTAACATAAGCTTACCTTTGCGCTTCGGGCTCGGTAAATAACTGACACATTTCTGTATAAGCACTCTACAAGTGCCACTTATCAAATCCATTCATTTTTTATATATTTTTTTTATTAAAATTACAAATAATTAAAACTTATCAAACATTCCATTTCAGTTAAAACGCCTTTGCGTGTTAGAGATCAGAGAATTCCGGTTTGAAAAATACCCCGACCACGTGAACATCCTGAAAGGCTACGTATTTAAACCGATAGCGATTCAGGTAATATATACAGTACACGCTGAAAGGCTTAGCGTTTAAACCGTTAGCGATTAAGGTAGGTTATACACATTTCATGCTGAAAGGCTACTTGTTTAAACCGAAAGCGATTCAGGTAATATATACAGTGCACGCTGAAAGGCTTAGCCTTTAAACCGTTTGCGATTAAGGTAGGTTATACACATTTTATGCTGAAAGGCTACTTGTTTAAACCGAAAGCGATTCAGGTAATATATACAGTGCACGCTGAAAGTCTTAGCGTTTAAACCGTTAGCGATTAAGGTAGGTTATACAGATTTCATGTTGAAAGGCTACTTGTTTAAACCGATAGCGATTCAGGTAATATATACAGTGCACGCTGAAGGGCTTAGCGTTTAAATCGTTAGCGATTAAGGTAGGTTATACACAGTTTATGATGAAAGGCTTAGCGTTTAAACCGTTAGCGATTAAGGTAGGTTATACACATTTCATGCTGAAAGGCTACTTGTTTAAACCAAAAGCGATTCAGGTAATTTAATACAGTGCACGCTGTAGGTCTTAGCCTTTAAACCGTTTGCGATTAAGGTAGGTTATACACATTTTATGCTGAAAGGCTACTTGTTTTAACCGAAATCGATTCAGGTAATATATACAGTGCACGCTGAAAAGCTTAGCGTTTAAACCGTTAGCGATTAAGGTAGGTTGTACACATTTAATGCTAAAAGGCTACTTGTTTAAACCGAAATCGATTCAGGTAATATATACAGTGCACGCTGAAGGGCTTAGCATTTAAACCGTTAGCGATTAAGGTGGGTTATACACAGTTTATGATGAAAGGCTACTTGTTTAAACCGATAGCGATTCAGGTAATATATACAGTGCACGCTGAAGGGCTAAGCGTTTAAACCGTTAGCGATTAAGGTAGGTTATACACAGTTTATGTTGAAAGGCTACTTGTTTAAACCGAAAGCGATTCAGGTAATATATACACTGCACGCTGAAGGGCTTAGCGTTTAAACCGTTAGCGATTTAGGTAGGTTATACACAGTTCATAATGAAAGGCTACTTGTTTAAAACGATAGCGATTCAGGTAATATATACAGTGCACGCTGAAGGGCTTAGCGTTTAAACCGTTAGCGATTTAGGTAGGTCATACACAGTTCATGATGAAAGGCTACTTGTTTAAACCGTTAGCGATTAAGGTAGGTTATACACAGTTTATGATGAAAGGCTACTTGTTTAAACCGATAGCGATTCAGGTAATATATACAGTGCACGCTGAAGGGCTAAGCGTTTAAACCGTTAGCGATTAAGATAGGTTATACACAGTTCATGATGAAAGGCTACTTGTTTAAAACGATAGCGATTCTGGTAGGATATACAGTGCATGATGAGAGGAACCAATTTGAACCAATAATAATTCAGATGTGATATACAGTGCACACTAAAATGTTACGGATTCATTGGAATAGGAACATTATATGTCGATTTCGACGTTGCAATATTTGGTGAGCCAATTACGGATAATAAGAACACTCGATAGGTGTGTTCGCACTAGTAAAATTATGCAATCACTTAAATTGTGGCACGTGTACAGATTTTTGTTTCGGAAATAACACGTTATTGATGAGAAATGTCTGTATTTAACGAATAAAAAATGAAGAAACAATAAATGTCATCTGTTATTTTCTTTAAACACGCGATCAGCTGCTATTCAATACACTGGTCTAAGTAATTAAAATATCTTTTAGAAATATAAGAAACTCTTGTTATCAACAAAGGATGAATAATCTTTAAACATGTTTTCGTTTTATTAGCTCATCTTTTTTGAAAAAAAAATTATGAGCTATTGTCATCACCTTGGCGTCGGCGTCGGCGTCTGCGTCGGCGTCGGCGTTGGCGTCGGCGTCCGGTTAAGTTTTGCGTTTTGGTACACTTTTCTCATAAAGTATCAATGCTATTGCATTCAAACTTGGTACACTTACTTACTATCATGAGGGGACTGGGCAGGCAAAGTTAGATAATTCTGGCTTGCATTTTGACAGAATTATGTGCCCTTTTTATACTTAGAAAATTGAAAATTTTGGTTAAGTTTTGTGTTTAGGTCCACTTTTTTCCTAAAGTATCAAAGCTATTGCTTTCATACTTGCAACNCGCCTAAATTAGATTTTTGCTAAGAAGAGACTTCATTTAAACGAAAAAATGTCATAAAAGCGAAAAGTGTCGTCCCTGATTAGCCTGTGCGGACTGCACAGGCTAATCTGGGATGACAATTTACACACAAGCATTATGCCCAGTTTTCTCAGAACGCGACACTAATTGTGTATGTGGGTAGCTGAAAATCAGCCCTAGCGAAGAATTACATTTGGGACCAGTGTAGTCAAGTTCACTGTCGCTAAAAATAAATAAGATGTTTCCGCTCAATATCTTCAGTAACAAAAGAGATAGTGTGGCGAAAGTTTGTCTGCAGATAGCTTTCATGCTTATTTAAGCCTGGGATTGCAATCGGGGCCAGGCAGGTCAGTGTTACTAAAAATAGAAAAATAATTTCCACTCAATCAAGTAAGTTCGGATGTAGATATTTTGCTGTAATTTTGTTGTGTATGTTACTTACATACATACATTGGGTGGGATTTTATTTGGGACAAGTGATGTCAATGTCACTTTTACTCAAAATTCAAAAACAGTCTCACTGAATAACTTTGGATACTGTGCTGTAATTTTGTGTGTAGCTAGATTATATGCAGATCATTCTTGGGTTCGCAAATTAAATTAAAGTTGATAAATTGATGCATATGCTGCAGTTAATTCCAATAACTGCGCGCTATATACATGTTAGAAAACACGTGTAACATAAGCTTACCTTTGCGCTTCGGGCTCGGTAAATAACTGACACATTTCTGTATAAGCATTCTACAACTGCCACTTATCAAATCCATTAACTTTTTATGTATATCTTTTTATATATATATATTTTTTTTTTATTAAAATTACAAATAATTAAAACTTATCAAACGTTCCATTTCAGTTAAAACGCCTTTGCGTGTTAGAGATCAGAGAATTCCGGTTTGAAAAATACCCCGACCACGTGAAGATCCTGAAAGGCTACGTATTTAAACCGATAGCGATTCAGGTAATATATACAGTACACGCTGAAAGGCTTAGCGTTTAAACCGTTAGCAATTAAGGTAGGTAATACACATTTCATGCTGAAAGGCTGCTGTGTTTTAAGCGAAAGCGATTCAGGTAATATATACAGTGCACTCTGTAGGGCTTAGCCTTTAAACCGTTAGCGATTAAGGTAGGTAATACACATTTCATGCTGAAAGGCTACTTGTTAAAACCGAAAGCGTTTCAGGTAATATATACAGTGCACGCTGAAAGGCTTAGCGTTTAAACCGTTAGCGATTTAGGTAGGTAATACACATTTCATGCTGAAAGGCTACTGTGTTTTAACCGAAAGCGATTCAGGTAATATATACAGTGCACGCTGTAGGGCTTAGCCTTTAAACCGTTAGCGATTAAGATAGGTTATACACAGTTCATGATGAAAGGCTACTTGTGTAAAACGATAGCGATTCTGGTAGGATATACACAGTTCATGATGAAAGGCTACTTGTTTAAACCGTTAGCGATTAAGGTAGGTTATACACAGTTCATGATGAAAGGCTACTTGTGTAAAACGATAGCGATTCTGGTAGGATATACAGTGCATGCTGAAAGGAACCAATTTGAACCAAAAATAATTCAGATGTGATATACAGTGCACACTGAAATGTTACGGATTTGAACCGCATCGGAAATATTAGTAGGTAATGCATATATGCGGCAATGATTCTTGGAATAGGAACAGTATATGTCGATTTCGACGTTGCAATATTTGGTGAGCCAATTACGGATAATAAGAACACTCGATAGGTGTGTTCGCACTAGTAGAATTATGCAATCACTTAAATTGCGGCACTTGTATAGATGTTTGTTTCTGAAATCAAACGTTATAGATGAGAAATGTCTGTATTTAACGAATAAAAAATGAATAAACAATAAATGTCATCTGTTATTATCTTTAAACATGCGATCAGCTGCTATTCAATACACTGATCTTAGTAATTAAAAAAATCTTTTAGAAATATAAGAAACTCTTGTTAACAACAAAGGAAGCATAATCTTTAAACATGTTTTCGTTTTATTTTGATATGGCTTGAACGGCTAATAATTCAGTGCCGTAATACATCTCTTGATACATGTTCGTATCCGGGTTCGACGATTAACACATGTCTTCATTTACAATATGTTTTATAATCAAAAGCTACTGTATGACTTGGAAAATATAAAACATATAGGGAACCATTTTAATGAATACTCTGGTATATGTAATTCGTTCATACTATTATAATGTCCTACTTTACACGTTTTGTGCTCTATATACAATTCACATTACATCTATATTAAAATCACGTGTATATATGCATAATGTTGGATGATATATGTATGTCCAAATGATGTGTGTTCAATGATATTTTCCAATGATAAGTGTCTTTTGATATTTGTTCAATGATATGTGTACAATGATATGTGTACGATAATATGTGTACAATGAAATGTGTTCAATGGTATACATTGAATGCTAGGTGCTTACTAATATGTGTCTTAGTACATGCTTTCAAATATATGTGTGTAATGATATGTGTACAGTGAAATATGTAGGAGAATATGTGTTCAATGATATGTGTTTAATGATATACATTGAATGCTATGTGCTTACTAATATGTGTCTTAGTACATGAGTTCAACTATATGTGTTCAATGATATGTGTTCAATGATATATATTGAATGCCATGTGCTTAATAATATGTGTCTTGGTACATGTGTTCAATGATATGTGTTCAACGGTGTTTGTTCAATGATATTTGTTCCCCTTCAGACCGTGTTGCAAGAACACCCGCTCGTGGTCTGGATGGACTCATCAATTCGCTTCACGCAGACAAACATTACGGAATTATTCGAGGATGCAAATCGGCTGGGGCTAATATGTACAGGTGAATGTAGACGCAGAATGACTGTAGCATTTAAAAGTCGAAAATATATTTGACTTCATTTTATATTCAATGTACACCCACCTATAAATGGAAAAGAATGATAATACGTATCAACAGTCAAGCGGAAAAGTTATGTCATCACCATGAAGATGTGCCTCACATATTTTCTAACTTTACAAACGGTTTTATCGCTTATTATAAATAAATAAAGCCCTTAAGATTAACTGTTAACTTCGAGAATTCACTTATCCTCCTGCTCCATCTTTACAGGTGGCGACGGCAGAGTGGCGAGCCGGACCTTGCCGGGCACTTTCAAGTACTTCAATATGGAACCGTGCGCATACCGATCTTTACCGGAAATACAGGCGGGATTCGGCATTTTCAAGCGGACAGAATTCGTTGTCAACAACATTATAAAACCGTGGGTGGGGTGTGGTTTGACACTGGGGTGCATGATGCCGGATGTGTTACCGGACGATCATTTGCCGTGCGAATACCGGAACGTGTACGGCGAATGTCATCGGTACGACCAATCAGTGCTCTCCATCCTGTTATACCGGGCGTACGGGACGCGCATTGAACGGCATAAGAGAAGCTATTATGGCCCGTATTATGTCCGTTGTATTGAAAGGTGCACGTGGGACGGGGATGACTGTTGTTAGCTACTCGTCGTGATTGAAAAGAGAATGACATCAACATTCTGATCTCATTTCATAATTGTTCAGACAATGATACATATGTGAATATGCTGTTATTATTGAAGGACATAACAACACAAGTCTTGTTAAGATCTGAACATATGAGCCCGTGGATTTGTATTACAGCAGAGTAAAGATCATGAGAATTTATATTGTGATAAGGGCGTCATAATACATTGGTAGGACCGACTTTTTCAAAGTATTACCAACGCGACCGGTATTATACCGTGCATAGTATACTCTTATCACCGAAGTGTTTACACCAAATGAGTTGCGTCGTTGTTTTTATGTGAAAATTGCATTTTATTCATTAAACAATATAGTTATATAATGTCCAATATATTTGAAATGACAAAGTTTGCATCGTATAGACCTAGACGACCAATATCGATTACTGAGGACTGAAATTTTATTTACACGTTTCCTAATCAACTGTTTTTAATGAAGTGAAAATATTTGAGTAGATCTAGATACGGATTGGATTTATTTGACTCTTGATGTATTTCTCCTAAGCTTCCACAGAATAGATGGAACACGTCAAAAATGAATTAGAATAACCGGCATTAAAACAACAAAAACACAACAACAACAAATGAACACCATTCTCGTTTTTTCAACGATGATGTATTATTAACAACTTTGAAAGAAAGAGATATGACACATTATATGTCCTCAATAAATATCGTTGACATTATACAATTCAGATTGATACCCGACATTATAGAAGTAGACCATCGTGGTATGAATTCATATATGTGAAAGAAATACGTTATTGCATAGGTTTACAGACGTTTATCACAAAAAAAGATCAATAATGTTCAACATAAGTAAATTGAATGGTCCACACTGATTGCGTATGGCGTTTCCTAAATTATTATATTAAATATGTCTAGTCAAATGTGCACATTCGTGCTGTTTCTAGTAAATATGCATACCTCCGTATGTAGGATGCGTATTGTAGTCACTATGTCGGGGGATCCATCTTTTTTTCCGATAATAATTCTGCGAAATATTCCCGCATTTCCCATGCGATTAAATTTAAACTTCAAATATACGTGCCATGAGGAGTATAGATATGAGCCTTGCTCTATGAAAAGGGGGTTTAATATATGTGCGCAGTCCGCATAGGCTAATCAGGAACGACACTATCCGCCTAAACTGGAAGACTAACCGACGCACAGCTGGCTCGATTGTTTAGTGAGGACAATAGACAACATAATATCGGATCGGCATAGTCATACACAGGTTCTTTTTCATTTTAATGGATTGTACCTTATCGACATCTGTCCATGTATAGAGTTTCGGGTTCAATCTATTAATTTTTTTCTTTTGTCGGCGTTATCACGCCCGGTAAACCAACTTATGAATCCCCAATAGGAATACGCTTAAAATCATAAGTTGTTCTTCCGGGGATGCATAAATTGACAGATAAACTGTCAAAATGGAGCCTAAAGAGGTGAGTCGTTTTGATTTTTCACATATATGCTGTACTTGGAGACCTTTTTTTCCAAAAAACTCAATGCTATTCGACCGCACACACATTATTTATGGTAAATTTGTACTTCATATAAATTATTCTTTTGAATCCGTCCCGAAATCGCTTTCCTAGTGCTGACCTAGATTTACAATGTGGTTAGCATTTTGCTTTTTTATCGAAATTCTTACTCGTAACAGTCGGACATTGTTTCCATTTCGTCATATTTTAACATTTTACATTACCAGCAGTATCATAATCTTCTCCTGTGTCGCAAATCGTTTTGTAACGACCACAATTCACCAAAATCAAATAGGGATTCATAAGTGGTATTGGGATTCATAAGTTGTATTCGTTGTCAGCATATCTCTCTTTCGTGTGACTTACTGTGAGGGGTCGAGTTATATTGTTATGCAGCAAGAAATGACGGCTATTAGGTCTACTCATATATTCTGATACTATCAGTGATTGTAACTATCATTATTACTGTTTTATTATTTGATGGTTTGATATATCATTCAAAATTTGTTTTAACACTGATTAAACAATACATAAACTTAATACTTTGATACAGAAGCACGGCTCCGGGGCAGGCAGGCAAAAGACAAGACAGTTTAAAGTTTCTGGATTTAACCAGCCACTCAAAGACGACCAGCCAATTCGACCAGTTATGCTTAAAGAATCAATGAAGCAAAAGTGTTGACTTCCAAACTTTGAAAGTGGCTAACACCAAGGGGAATGATTTTGAAATGAACTTGTTTATTCCATTTGAAATGTTACAATCACATAGTTATATGTTATGCAATTTCTTATTATTTGAATAAACAGATACTGTGACAGTAATTTATTTAATTTGCTATTTGTGGCATGCTTCTTTAAACAAACGTGTGTGAAGCTGGTATTGGTCATTCAACTTTGTAAAATCTTAGAATGTGTCCGAGTTGATTTCAGAAAGTACAAAACAGCAAGAGTCATTCACTTGTATTTTAATATATAAAACTAACATTAACAGCACAACGTAAAATGTATCTTAAAAAAACAGTAGTAAGGCTGAACAAACAAAGTGTTTCTTTGTTTAATAGGCCCTGACACATATGACCTCCATGGCCACATTTGGTGCCTTTATTTGTTTTTAAAATCCTATTTTTGTTTTAAGATTTACATTACACTTTATGTCAATGCCATTACCAATTCTTCAGTAAGCGAACAATATTGTGAAAATATGATATTTAAGAAGTTCAGTGCATTTTTAACATATTTGTAAAAAAAAAAAAAAAACTTACTGCATAACTGCATTTAAAAATAAGCCTGTTAAGCTTAATAACTTGGTTCAGACTTACTTGTATGGCCTTCTCTTACGCGTTTACAAGTTACAATCCTGAGCAATATTAACACATAAAAGCTCTTTTTGAGCAAGGTAATTATCACACAGAAGCTCTGTCTGAGCAATATAATTATCACAAGATTTATCACAAAACATATTCGTCATGCACAGTAAGTATCACAAATAAGCTCTGTCTGAGCAATATACTAAACACAAGATTTATCACAAAACAAATACTGGATGAACAGTAATTATCACACAGAAGCTTTGCCTGAGCAATATACTTAACACAAGATTTATCACAAAACAAATACTGAATAAACAGTAATTACCACACCGAAGCTCTGTCTGAGCAATATACTAAACACAAGATTTATCACAAAACAAATACTGAATGAACAGTAATTACCACACCGAAGCTCTGTCTGAGCAATATACTAAACACAAGATTTATCACAAAACAAATACTTCATGCACAATCAGTTCGAAGATGAACATACAACAAATAATCAAAGGGCTATGATGGATCCCATATCACTCAATAAAGCCATAACAACTTTGGTGTTCTGAAGATGTCAGTTGAAAACCCTGTTTTTGCAAAGCAATTATTGCTTTAGTAACATGCTTTAACTGTGGACGCCCAGAAATACTTAGATAACATCTGTATGGATCTACGAAAGGATCGTTCATGTGCATGTTCATTGATATGACCAACTGGTTTAAATACAAAAACTTAAACTGTCTTGTCTTTGGACTGACTACCCCGGAGCCGTGCTTCTGTATCAAAGTAATGGTACCTGAAACACAGTGCTTAAATTAAGTAATGTATTGTTAATCAGTGTTAAAACTAGAAAAACAAAACAAATGTTGAATGACATATCAAACCATCAAATCATAATTCCATGATTAATAATGATGGTGTCACAATCACTGATAGTATCAGAATATATGGATAGACCTAAGAGCCGTCATTTCTTGCTGCACAGCAATACAACTGGACCCCCAAAAGTAATTCACACGAACGAGAGATATGCTGTCTACGAGTACAAATTATGTATCCCAATACCACTTATGTATCCCTATTAGATTTTGGTGAATTGTGGCCGTTACAAAACGATTTGCGACAAATGAGAAGATTTTAATATCGCGTGCAATGTAAAATGTTAAAATATGACAAAATGGATACGATGCCCGACTGTTACGAGTAAGAATTTCGATGAAAATCCGAAATGCTAACCACATTTAATATCAATGTCAGCACTAGGAAAGTGATTTCGGGACGGATTCAATAGATTTTTTTTTATATTAAGTACAAATTTACCATAAATAATTTATGTGCGGTCGAATAGCATTGAACTTTTTGGGAGAAAAGGTCTCCAAGTTGAGCATAGAAGTGAAAAATCAAAACGACTCACATCTTAAGGCTCCATTTTGACAGTTTATCTGTCAATTTATGTATCCCCGGAAGTACAACTTATGATTTTAAGCGTATCCCTATTGGAGATTCATAAGTTGGTTATAAAAACCATAGAAAGGGTGTCTGTTTTTTATGACTTACTAACGAAAATATGATATACTATATATTAATACTTATACTTATAAATGGCTCGGGATTGCATTAGGGGTGACGTTAACACGATCATGGTCTCTATTACTAACAATATTTAAAAGAGTGTCCGCTCAGTTATTTAAGAATAATATTATTCAACTTTGACATTCTGTAAAAATGACAAGACCAATTACATGATTTATGTTATTTTAACCTCACACTGCGTGATGATCTGCTCTTCAATCTCGCTATGTGAGACGCCAGGAACGCAAAGTTCTGCATTAGGAAGATGTTCATGTCAGATATGTCTTTTGTTTCTGAGCCGCTCTTCTTGTCTGACAGTTTCGCAACCTTTGTCCAGTACTAGGTCCATTGCGTCAGCATGGGCCCGGACTCAAAATTAAGCTCTGCTGCCTTTGACTTCCAAAGGTCTGTCATCGTTTCTCTATTCCATCATGCTCTTCTTGTTCATTAGGGTTCTGCTTGAGCCAATCGGTAATGTGGACCTCCTACTCTTCTGAAAGGACGAGGTGCATCTTCTTTTCTTTTTTATCATCAGTTTCTGAGATGGGTGCTGATGCTTGTATATCTACTTGTGAAGGTGATGGCGATTTTGATCTGGACCTTGAACTTGTTTCTTGTATTTGCTGTTCTTTACGGATCCTTATCGTGACTATCTTTTGAACTGGAAGGCCCACTTTGACGGTGCGTTTCATTTGAGCTGGAAATATGACGTTTTTAGGTATGTTCACGAAAAAAATCTTCGAGATTTAATTGCAGAATGATAGAAAGGTATTGTCGGTCCGGGGCTATCCGTGTCTCTGCCGTGTTGATCCGTAATAGTACGTAGCTCTGCCGGGACTGTCCGGGACAGTCCTTGTGGGCGCCTTGCTGATTGCGTTTTGCAGCCGGGTTTTTTCCGTGTTGGTCCGGTATTGTCCGTGTGATTGCCGTGTTTACACTGGGCTGGCTGATGGTCTTTGGAAGACCGTCGACGTTCAAAAATCCCAAAAGTCCAAGGATCGTCCCGGATCTTGATCCGGGGGGATCCGAGACGATCCGGGACGATCCTGGACTGCCGTATCCTCCTTGCTTATATGCCACTGGGACTTTAAGACTCGATCGTCAATCAGTTGTATCCTACGGGAACTTGAATTGTACCCGCATTCGGGAATTGATAAACATTCCTTCAGTATTAAAGTGATTTAAACGGTACTCGATGAGATAAATGTATCAATCTGTCATCATAGCAAAAGTTTACATAAAATGATACTAAGCAACCAGGATGAAATACGTTTTACGCGCATATTCGACTAAGATTTACACTTAATGATTTTTACTGTAAGTAAATATTTTTAAATTGTGTCAGTTGATGACTTTTAATATTGCTGGTTACACGATTATTCATCGATCGCGGATCGATTCGAATACAATCGCCAGGAGTTATTAAATATTGTAATTAAATATTGTAATTAAATATTGTCTGGTTGCCATCAGACGGTGCCAAGAACACAAACACTTGAACTCTCTTCAATGAACGACGTTGTTAATGATGTGAATATCCAACATTGTGGACAAAAGAACATGCCGTAAAATGTACGCGAGATTGATATTATATATATTGAAGGAAATCATCATATTACAATGAATACTTAATCATTAGCTTCGAAAATAAGAAAAAAATATATATATTCTTATTCTCAAAGCTTAACTTATAAACATTGAGATTCGTATCCAGTGTACTTTGTACAAGATAATTACGGTTAACAAAAAGCAAAATACAAGGTCATAGCAATATGATTTATTTGATCCTTGTTGCATGTCTACGAAATCCGTTGATTATAATTGAGACATGTTCAAAAATGTAAGTGTTTCATTAGAAGTGCCTTAAAGTGTAAATTCTGTCATGTATTTCATTGTTAACAATATAGAGGTCAAATTTATTACGCAATTTTCATTGAACTTGGTCAGAACATTTGTCGCAAATGAAATAGAGGCCGCGAAATCTCAAACGAGTTCGAAACCTTGCCAGAGGGGGATCAACAACTAGGTGACTTCGTCCAAGAAACGCAAAGCTTGTCAACACTATAAAAGTGACATTGTTTTGCACAATTTCCATTCAACTTGTCCAGAAAATGTGTTCTAATGATATCTCGACTCATTAAAAAAGGATTGAGATGAGTGTAAAAAACATATCCGTCCGTAAGTAGTATCCTTTATATTTGCTATTGTGAAATATCATGAACACATATATTTCATAGTTTTGTTCAATTAACAATTTCTGTAAGTGGAAATGTGAAGTAAAACATATGTGGAAAAATAAAGCACAACCTTTGTTTTATAAGTATCTCATCCCAGTTCGAAAATAGTTCCGATCCTTGACACATATGGTTTCAAGACAGCAGGATAGAATCCCTTGTTTTTGGTGTACATTTAAAGGATGTGAACACTGTATAACGCACAATCATCGTGAAACATGCTCAGGACATTAAACTATTACCATTTATAATATCTTATTTCGAATACTTTCGAAAATGTAAAGCTATAAAATTGGCCGTAGTGCCCAATTTCCTACTATGGCTATATTTGAAATTTCCGAACACTCTTTAAGAAAGTTGGGGCTTAGTCATCATGAAACGTGTTCAGAAAATCGTATCAATAATATGATATCTCATCCGGGTATGGAAAAGGTTTTAGTCCGGTTTCAACATGGCCGACAGTGGGGGGATTTTCCTTATATTTCTTAATTCAATTAAGCTATTCTTGTAGAACGGCAGATTTCTGAAAAACTGAACACACTTTTTTTAAGTGACCAATGGATTCATGTTTGATCAAACTAAAAATATCAAAATATGCGTCATCCTGCTTGCGCAATCTTCATCAAACCTGTTCAAAACAGTTGTACCAACTGTGTCCGGCACAGATCCCGGTAAATAGGGGCACAAGTTGAGGGCCATAATCAAAATTTATTTCCAAAAACAACCAAACCTGCTCAGCGCAGCTCAGTTTCACCAGGTCTCATGTATATTGAGCGTTCTATAAAAGCGATCATTTATGTATATGCAGATTTTTTATAAATAGATGTATAACCAATATGAGCTATAATGTACACTTTTTCTTTTGGACACTATTTCTCTTTACATGATAGCGTTACGCTAAATTTGATCAACAGTCGAATGAGTCGATGTATGACTTTTCAAGGTCATTTTATTGTGTACTTGTGTTATGCTTTTGTACTCTTAAACTTTATAAGTATAATCTGTTTCATACCCGGCGACATAGCAATACGGGGATATATAACTGTCTATGTACAACAAACGAAATAACGCAGTGCAATAAATTTATTGTATTCTTAGCTCAACTCAGATGGGAATCATTCAAATACAGTATTACAAAATCTCCAAAGCGATTCACATTCAAATAGAATTATTTAGAAGCTTGTAAGTGTCCAAACGTTGGTTGCATATTTTTAAAATGTTGTTATAAGCAGGGGCAATGTTACATTGGTAAAATAGAACTATGTACAAAAATACTACTTGTTTTT
Organism: Dreissena rostriformis; assembly: GCA_007657795.1. Classification (NCBI taxonomy): domain Eukaryota; kingdom Metazoa; phylum Mollusca; class Bivalvia; order Myida; family Dreissenidae; genus Dreissena; species Dreissena rostriformis. The sequence continues at coordinate 44,451 of VMBQ01001578.1, forward strand.
TAATGCACGTGATTTGAAAAAAGTAATGATAAATAACATTGATAACAGGTGATACACACGTTTATAGAAACAGCAACAGCGTACATGTAGCTAAATATAAATACATTGCAGTCGTATATAGATGCTAAAGCGTATTCGTTTCATATCTATTTAATCTAGAAGAGTTTGATATTTATTGTTATTGCATGCATTAAGAGCGAAAAAATGTACTTCCTAATGATGAGACTAAATATATTTGAAATATTCTTCACATATAGACAAAAAGGATGTTGAATGAAAGCAATGAAGTAAGTATTTGTTGGGCGCTATACAAAATATGCTACTAATATGTGCTGTTATTTGCCGTCTTTGGTTGTATAAATGTATGAAAAAATGAAATGTTAATAACAATACAAAAAAAAACGTAGTTTGAAAAAGAAAATCAGTCTACACGTAAAGGCCAAAGGCAATAACAGAAGCGTTTGTTCTGAAAGGATCTGTGCGTCACCAGAGGTAAGCCCATCATCCGGAGTCGTGGTTAAGTCGCCTGTAAAATACACCCCATAAATCATAAAGAGCATTCCGTAAAAAGAAATCTTACATTTATATTCCCTGTTATTCGTTTTCCTTATGACACTGGTTGCTAGATCGCAATGGGTTACATAGTAAGTATTATTTAATTAGGTTAAGTTCATTTAAATATTCAATTATACTATTAACACTATAACGGATAACTCATGGTTGAACTTAAAGTAATAATATGTACATATATACAAATATGTACAGATTTCGAAAAAACTTTTTCACATATAAAATTACAATACACACCAATGTATTGTTAGGCAGCAGATCCGGAGCTCTTAAGTCATCTCTATCTGTAGTCGTTGTTAAGATATCTGTAAAATAAGCCGATAAATGGTGAATAAAAACATTCCGTAAAACAAATCTTACACTTATATTCCAATTATGTGTTTTCTTTACAATAGAGGTTTATAGCTCGCAATCAGTTACATAGTAAGTGTTATTAAATTATGTTAAATATGGTTAAACTTAAAATAATAATATGCATATAATATGCACACATTTTCGATACAAGTCTTTTTAAATATAAAATTACAATACACACCCCGTCTGGATTGCCAGTCAGCGTATCCATCGCTATTCACAACACAACCATAGGATCCAAATGTGTCGCCTTGTCCATAGCATTTTCCATTGCTGACGCAGTAACCGTTCTAGAGGACAAATGATAATTAAAAGATTAGTGTTAATTATAGGCAGTCACAAGTTTAGTTAATTTCCCTTAATCTATATTTTAACTTGGAATGTCTGTGCGATTTCGCTACGCAAGAATTAATAACCTTTAAACTTCCACCGACGTTTTTAAGTCTCAATAACTCTAAATGATTGTATGTATTTGAAAATGTACCTTTTTAATGCATCGTATCTTGCCATTCGGCTTGCTGCAGGTAACGCAAACTGAATCATACACGAGCAACGTGTCTTCTTCGCTAAAGTTGACACCGTCGTTACTCAGTGAAATACTGTAAGCTCTAGCTACAATCTTGTCGATATTGGCATCAGCCGGCACTAAGCGACGAAAGCGTTCCTCGCTTCGTTCAAGTGAGCAGGAAACCTCCATATACGTCTGAGGCACAGCTGTCACAAAGAAATTTCCTTCAGGCAAAACCTCGTTTTCTTCGTTAATCTGAAATACATAAAACATGTGCACTGTTGTTATAAGTCATATTCATGTTAGAGCACAGCAAAGTTTTTATATGCGACTAAGAACAACACATTCATACCAAGCATACATTATATCATGAACATGTGAGGGAACACACTACAGCGATGCCATGCATGTTTATGTATAATTATGCTCAAAGTAAGATACAAGTTTCGTTCAAACTTTTTAAAGAAGTCGTTCAAGTGTTTAAATTATAAATTCATATGTGTCTTGCTACAATAATCATCAGGAAAGACAAAACATGTACCTGTTGCGGCTCAATTTTGCATTTGACTTGACTTTCAATTTTACTTTTGAGCGTACTACCAAACACGAGATTGTTAGCGAACACAGACGTTTTCCTGCAAGCTCGTTCTTGTAAGTCACAAACGCCTTCGTCTGGGATTCCTTTCATTTCTGGAGGTCTGGTCACGTCTAATGAGCAATCATCTCCACTATGACCTTCCGCACACACACACGAACCTGTGAACACGGCCAAATTTGTAAGCTGTTTTAATTATATCAAAACATAATTACTTTGCAATTCTCAGAAAACGTATAAAAAAATTAAAAATAGTAATGATAGAATTGAACAAATGCATTGAATATTTAACCTTTTTGCATATAATACTATTTAAACAAATATTCGTTTACCACATTTATACATTGTTATACATGTAGTGTTAATGCGGATTATAATAATTTTCCTCTATTTGAATTGGACCAAAACTACTATCACTGGAAGATACATATCAATATTGCTCAAATCTGATATAGAAATAGGTGTTGTGACAAGTGTTAGCTCATAATTACTAGTTTATATTTACCGTTGAAACATTTTCCAAATCCGCTACACTCGTTTAGACAAGATACGCGTCGGATGTCCTCATATGTCTCTCCGGTTATAACAGTATAGGGTAGAGAGATTTCATCATCCGATAAATTGGCATACGACGTTCCGTTTATAATTACAGTTACTCCAACCAAGTCTTCCTTTGGTGGTAACTTTTGAATCTTGACTTGTTGAATGCATAACGACTTGATTGTTTCCAAGTGGAACATTGTCCAGTCCATAGTGCCTGTTATCTAATGTAAAAGAACAACGCTTGATGCATGTTTTCTTAATGCAATAAGTAATATAAGCATTTTACCCCGTCAATAACCTGACACTAACTAGTAGTCATCATGTGAGAAAGTAACAGTTAAACCTCGCATAGTTCATGTATTAAACCTCACATACTAAGTACGAGCCAAAGCAAGGTTCTAGTACGGTACTTCAAGCATGTGTTAACACACATGTGGGCTATGTAGGACCTCCATTTATTACGGAACCTTTGGGAAGAGACTCGGTGGTCTCGGTACGGAGTTGGTTTCCAAGAGATGCAGCGGTCCAGAGGAGNGCGAATATTGTGGACAAAACAACAACAAAAAATATTAAAATTAAAATAAAAATATGCACAACCATGTATCACTGTCAATACAAAGCGAATATTGTGGACAAAACAACAACAAAAAATATTAAAAAAATAATGAAAACAGTATTTGACATAATTAACTAATGATTGCCATAATTTATATTATTACAAATTGATATGTTAGATAGACCGAGAGCATCACATGGGAATGTTTAATAAGAGAAACAAAACCCATAATAAACCTTAAATATTACTTACGCGGTATTGTGTCTTTGAAATTTCGTTCACCTTGTTCTGAAGAATTCTGTCACCACATTGTACAAACCTAACGTCAAGTAAGTTAAAGTCGTCGCAAGTGCTTAGAACGAATACGTCACCTCCGGCTTGGACGGCTACACCGCAAACACAGGTTGGTGACCCGCCATTATGTAAACACGATTTTGTCTCAATCTGTATCTGCTCACAATAAATATAGTTAACTAATACATATTGTGATTATATATTCGATGAAAATCATACAACTAAGTTCACAATTAAACTTATAATAACATTACAATATACATTTCCAGTGTATTTGTATAATAGTTTATCCTATTTCTAACGTATACGTTTTTGAGGGTTGAATGTGAACTTAAGTCTGAATAACGTTAGAATCTGAATCTGATCGCCGTTGACACGAATGGATACGTCATAAATTTTGCAACGAGAGTGTTGTTAAAATAAACATCATACTTTCTGATTATACTCCTTGTGAATATACAAATCAAACGTCCCGACGTTCTGGTTTTCATATGGACTGGATGCAACATAAAATATAAATATAAATCACATTGAATGATATAAAGAAGACAATTTAATAATAATTTGAAGTAATAATTGGTTTTCATAATACATGTTATGTGATGCATGTTAAAGCAAATACTTACAGTCCGTCAAATGACATCATATGCGGGTCACAGACTGCGTAGCAAACTTTGTTATTCAGGACAATTTGCTCTGTCGACACAGTAACCTATGAACATAACATTTGTTGAATCATTTACTCATTAAAACTACTATACATTATAAACTATTCTCTACTTTTGATCACAAATGCATATGCGCTGAATATAATTTAATTGGTATTTGCTTTAATTCGTTAGGTGCCAATATAAAAAGCGTAACATAATATTGAGTAATACCTGTATGGTATCAACGGAGTAATCATTGAATAATGGATGGGCTTCGTTCTCAGTGGTAGTCAAGATCAGCGTCATTGGGTGACTTAAGTGAACGTTCGTCATTGGAAACTTAGGTTGGACGTGCAGTTTCTTTGGCGTCCCGACATCATTTCGATAAAATCGCAGACCGCATGAATTTGTCTCACTGTTGCTTTGTGTAATATCTGGCTTGTTACAGTTAGCAGTGTTGGATTGGGGTATAAACAGTGTTGCATCAATGAAACAAAACGAGTCAGTTTCAAAACCCTCTTCACACCCAAATGGAATTGTTAGCTCATAATATATGTCAGCACCCATCTGGTTCGTAATGTGCACGTGATTTGAACTGTTTAAGGCCTACAACATAACAAAATTAAATATAGCACATACCAAACTATAAATTATATTATGAACAAAACAGCACAAATTTAAAATATATAAATAAAAATTAACATAAACAATAACTCAATAAATAAATACATAAAAAAATACATAAATGAATACATAAATGAATAAATAAATGAATAAATAAATATATAAATAAATGAAAAAAATAAAATAATATTAAATATATATGTATATATATATATATATATATATGGCTATTCAAATAAGAGACACGTGCATTTCAATTCAAAATTAGTACTTGATTGGTTTTCCATTAATGTATCGGAATGACAATATATCAAAGTGCCCACTAAAAATGGCAAATTTAGTTGGCCCGTTTTTGCTTTAAAGAATGGCATGTGTCGGAAATAAAAACCATTACATGTACTTTAAATATACCAAATAAAAACAAAATTATTTGTTTTGAAATAATGATTGCTTTACCCCACGTCTTTAAAGACACAAAGACGATACAACCGAAAGTGATTTTTGTGACGACGAAGAACTTTACTTTTTTTTCTCGGACGTTCAAAAGATCGAAAATTTGAATCTAATGGCTTATGAATCGAATATTCAAATTTTTAGAAGAAGGATAAACGAATATTATAATATATATAATCATGTACTTACACGTATGCCTATAAACTTTTCCGGACTAATGGCGGGGACGCTCTCCGTTGACGCGGGAAATTTACTAGCCGTGATAGAACAGATAATCTGAAAATAAAATACGTTCAGCTGAAATAATAATATCCAGTTGCAATTATTAGTAGGCGTGTTATTGTCTTACGTACGCATTCAGTCAACGAATATGCAAATACTCACGGTTAATCCCAATCCGAATGTTTTCAAGTGTTTTTCCGTCATCATGGTCTTCAACCGGAAATCATCCTGACTTACATATTGGACTCGTTCCGAAAGATGGAGTTCATAGGTTGATATTGAATTCCGCGACATTGCCCATGCTACTTTATAATAGTAATCTGTGTTTGCACTCGGGTTAAAATCGCAGTAGAACTGTAGCTCATTATCATCAATTGGTCGTTTCACTGCAGCATTGATAGTGAGTTTTAGGTTTGATATATCCGGTGCCTTTCCTGTAGAGATAAAAGCTGTTGATGCAGTTTTACACACTTTAGAAAGAAATGTATTTTGTATCCGTGTTGTGCCATATATAACGTATTACTTTATTTCAACAATAATAAATGCTACATTTATGATAATGCGAAAACAAAACTATTGCATGCTTATACATTTTACGCGATTTATGAGAAGTATTGTTTACATTTGGGTGCTATTTTTATTTGAATTATGTTAAGAAATTTTCGATCCTGTAAAGGTTTGTTGGAAGCAACGTATTGTATGCAATGTCGACGGGTATTGAAAAGTGTGAAGCCAATCCGTGACTCAAACCCGGGACCTCTCGGTATCCAGTCGAGCGCTGTACCGAATGAGCTACCGATGGCTTTTTCGCAGCTTATCACCGATCCCGCTTGGGTTCGGTAATGCGTCATTCTCCTCTGTCAAGTTGGAATTGTCCTAACATTGAATTCACCGGGAAAGGTACAAAACTAATTCCAACGTACCAACAGGACAACTACACAATTATCGCCAATTCCGCTTAAGTTTGACAACGTGACGCGAATGATAACAATTGTGGCGGAAATTTGGTCTATACAAATTGAGATACCTTCATATGCAGTGGTTCAGACCTGCACCGATCAAGTTCTAGTTGCATTTCAGTTCAGTTGCAGTCATAATTCAGTGTAATCGAATTTATCAAATACAATTAATAGGTCATATTGTGTCAGAACGAACATACCCGAATGAACTTAAACAGTGTTTTAATTGTGGAAAAAAGAACGTTTTATCATAACATACCGTTGTCTGGCAGCGGCTCTAAAACGACATAAACATATTATAAATGTAATTGATGAAACAATTAAGTACAGTAAACATATGGTATATAATTGATTTTTCATTTCAAATTGGCATAAAACAGTGTTTAAACAACCATTAAAACGTATAAAGATCATAATTATACAAACTACTGTATTTGATGTTATTATTCAAGAATGGCATTTACAATCCTACGGATATCAAAATGAAGACCTTACACCGTGAAAACATACCGTGAAGCTATAAGACACATAAACATGTAGATCGGTTACAAGAAAATATCCAGCATTATCTATTACCATAATCAGTATTTGGTTTCACGCTTTTTTTAAGTTGTTCACAAACCCACAATAACAGGTTAGCCTTGTCGGGGAAAATTGATCATCTAGCTACAAAATCTTGGTTTTATCTGTTTGCTTTTTTTTCAAAAGAATATCGTACATATTGATTAAAAAAACTACTTTTATAACAAACCCATTAGATTTTAATTTCTTGAGTTAATAATTTACGTATATAGATAAATAAATTATCATTAAAAGATACAAATGGAAAAAGATCTGTCTTACCCAAGCAGTACGCCTCTGGACATTTTGAAGCCGGAATGAGATGAAAAACATACTTGTTTTCAGCACATTTGATGACTTGCACTATAATTGTTTTATCACAGCTACTCTTGGGTCCATTTCTACATATGACGATATCTTTCTGTTCGTTGGTGTTGACCGGTAAACTGTTTTTGTCTTATTGAAAAGCAAACACCGTCACAGGTAAAATGCATTCGTTTTACAATAAAATATACATATGTCTGTGTTGTATTGTGTTACGAACAACCAAGAAGTACAATTATGTAGTACATGTACATAGTCACATCAATTTAACTGATGTTTCATCTGTGCAATAATTAGGTTTACCTCACATCTTGTCGTTTGCTTTATTAAATTTTTTAAAGATGTTCGGATTTTTTTTTGATTTTTTTTTTATTACAAAGCACTTTCACTTACCTCTGCGATACCAATTTCGAAGTGTTCCACAACGTTCCTTTGTAGAAGCCAAGACAAACTTATCGGTGAAGTACCAGCCTTTTTTTAAGTAGACATCGCAAATTGCGTCTTCACCATTTGCTAGTTGATAGCCAGCATGTCTTTGCCGAATAGACCCTAATTGCCGTGTGGAGCTGTCCGTACATGGGTTCATCACCACTAAAAATTCAGTATTTAGCGTTGTTAATTACGTTGTCCTTTATAATCATCGCTTATACAAGATGTTGAACTGCAATATTTACCTGTATGCAAACTAATTAAGCACTTAGAAATGTGAGTGAAATGTTTTATATGGAACAGTATTTAACCATAAAACGAATGTTATCGTTTTATTTATGCTAAAGGATATTATATAAAACTATTTATTTTAACACAATTAATCGCGTTTTTGTTGGAGATACACATGTAACATAATTTATTAATAGTGTCATTTCAAAGTTTTTGAAATATGAAAGCAAGTTCATGTCGCAAAAACCCAATCGTAAATATAACCCCAATATTAAATCAAAATGTAATTCAATTATCAAAATTAACAGAGAGTTAATGAATAAGAAAATATTGTACTTATAATAAATATAGATATAATTGTTTAGATGCCATTGCAATTATGGTCTAAGGCTGATATTGCCGGGGTGGAAATGGGGGACAAGCGCCCATTTCTCTAGAAAAGCCCCATAAGGCATGCGTCTCAAATAGCCTGTCAGCCAAAATCCATCTCCTTTCCTATGCGTGTGGCTTAGCCTCTAAGCCCGGCAGACCATGTTCTAGCTGACAGGAGAAGGGGTGCAGGCGGGTCTCTGGCGCCTTAAAACCAGCTGCTTCGGGCAGATGGGGCTCGTCATCCTTGGTTGGTAGCTCATAGGAGAATGAAAACTCTAATATCAAACCTTCGCTGCCTTGCGGCATACACAATCGTGGAAAGGCTAGAGGAGTCAACATCGACATCAAATCCGAAGACGGAGTCCCTAAGGAAGTCTGACCTTTTTCTCAAGGTTATTCTGGCAACTCCTGCGACAACGCTGGTGCCAAGCTGTATCGGTCTACCGTTCCTTTGATCCATCAGCTGCGTGGAGAGGGGAGGGGGTCCTGATGCATGTGCAACCCAGGATCCCCATACTTTCTTGCCCAGGATTGCGCTCTGGAGAGGTCAATACAGCTTCGTATCGCAGCGATGAAAACAACACGGGAGGCAGTAGTCACGGGTTATAAGTCAAAACTCGTTTGGCGAAGAGAAAGGATGCCACGGATTGACTCCGACGGTGGGAGAGACCGCCATGTCTCACTGGTCAGCTATCGCCCGTCTTAAGCTGAGCAATCCCTGGTCAATGAGGTGCTGACCCGCCAACATCCGCCTGCTTCAATGGGTGCTTGGAGGAGCTCAGTGTGTATGCACGACAAGCGGATGGAAACCACGCACCAGGAAAAATACAGAAAACTGCTAAGAAGTCTCCAGCACTTCGCTTTGCAAGCTGGAATATGAGAACCATATGCCCTGGGATCTCTGATGACTTGCTCACCATTGATGACTCCAGGAAGACCGCCATCATCGACAGTGAACTAACCAGAATGGACATTTGTATCGCCGCCATCCAAGAAACTAGACTTTCGTCTAGCGGTTTCCCTTAGGGAAGAAAACTGCACTTTCTTCTGGGAGGGAGGGAGCTAGAACAGCCACTGCAGCATGGAGTGGGATTTGCTGTTAAGAACACCATGCTTGCCTATACGAAGCCCCCACTGGTGGTACGGAGCGCATCCTTACCCTTCGTCTAAACTCAGCCGCTGGTCTCATCGCTAACTTCAGCGTCTATACACCGAATGTAGGCGCTCTCAAAGAACACCTTCTATGATCATCTGGACAGACTGTCCAAACAGACTGATTAGCGGGATCCCCAAGGTTGAGCCCATCCTGCTGCTCGCTGACTTCAATGCCAGATTTTGTACAGACCATCAGTTATGGCCGTCTTGCATCGGACACTATGGCACTGGGAAGAAGAACGACAATGGACAGAGATTGCTAGAGCTCTGCTCCTATCATAACGTGTGCATCATGAACACCTTCTTCCAGTCCAAACAACAGCACAATGTGTCCTGTGTGCACCCCAGGTCCCGTAGCTGTCACCAACTCGACCTTGCGATCACCAGAGGCTCCCTGCTGTGCAGCATACTAGGAACACGCAGCTACCACAGTGCAGACCACGCCCTAGTATGCAGCAGGATGCGATTCCTCCTCCGCATGCTTAATAGCCCCAAACCCCCAGGTCGTCCCCGTATCAACACAGCCAGGATTGGTGATTGTCAGCGCAGGGAGGAATTTGTTACCAGTCTTGAGAACGACCTCAAGACCTTCCGGATCGGGATGCTTTGGGACGATGGAAGTCCATTAGGTACACAATTTACAATGCCGCCCTTTCCGCCTTTGGAAAGAAGGAGGGACAGCATCCTGACTGGTTTAAACGCAAATCTCCAAGAAATCGAACCTGTCTTTGAAACCAAGCGCTCATCTCTTCTCGCCCACAAAAAGTCACCGTGCGAGAAGACGCTCTCAGCTTTGAGGACGACACGAAGCAATGCCCAACGTATCGCCAGACGCTGTGCCAACGACTACTGGCTGCAGCTGTGTGAGAGCATACAACGCTCAGCCGACTGTGGGAATATGCGTGGCGTGTACGACGGCATCAAAAAGGCAGTTGGCCCCTCGGTCAAGAAGACCGCCCCACTCAAGTCCTCCACCGGGGAGACGATTACTGACTGCGACCAACATATGAGGAGATGGATGGAGCACTACACAGAGCTATACTCTAGTGTCACTGTTGTCATCGAACCCGCCATCAATGCCATCAGTGACCTGCCCGTAATATAAGAGCTTGACGCCATGCCCACTGTTGAAGAACTTGCTAAAGCAATCGACTCGCTGAGCTGTGGCAGAGCCGCAGGAAGTAACGGCATCCCACCTGAGGCCATCAAATGCGGAAACACCACCCTATTCCAGCCACTGCACGATCTTCTGCTTTTATGCTGGGAGGAAGGAGCAGCACCACAAGTCATGCGAAATGCCACAATTATCACCCTTTACAAAAACAAGGATGACCGGAATGACTGTAACAACAACAGAGGCATCTCTCTGCTGAGTGTGGTTGGGACGGTCCTTGCTCTCATAGTCCTGAACCGACTCCAGACCCTTGCAGCAAGGATCTACCCTGAGTCCCAGTGTGGCTTCCGCGCCGGCAAATCCACCACCGACATGATCTTCACTGTACGTCAACTCCAAAAAAATTGCAGAGAACAGGGTATGCCTCTTTACTTATTGTAAGTTAATGGATTAATCCCAACAATAGACACAGAAAAAAAGCAAACGACAGTTGGATAATCGCCTTTTTTATTTAGGTCCGTGTTAAGAAGTTGAGGTTTATATCGGTTTAAGGACGCCCAAACCTCACGTTTTGTCCAGATTTATTGACAATATATAAAACAAGAAACTTACGATGGCCCTTTTATTTAACAGTTACTTTCCTTTGTAAGTCTATGTTATCAATTTCAGACAAGACCAATTTTGCCCCAAGGGGGCATGATTTGAACAAACAAAGGAAATGACAACTTTACAATATAACATACCAAATATACAACCTTGCAGTTTCAGAAAATTCTTTTCACAGCTATTAAACTTTATAAATTATAAGTATATGCAAATTATATTATTACTGGCGCGTAGCCAGTTTTGACCCTAGATGCAGGATTTGAACAAACTTTGATGAAGACAACTATCGGATGTAACGTACCAAATACATTAAATTCGCTTGGTCCTGAGGTTTCGGAGTTTTACAAAGTTCTCATTCTATGTAAGTCTTCGTAAAATAGTTTACGACCTGGCATTGTCAATTGAGACCAGTGGCATAATAAGAACACATTGAATAAAGGACCAATAAAGAATACAAGACATGTCAATTATAACCCCACTGGAACGTGTTGTTTTAGAGAATATGTGTTAAGTTATATTGATTTTCCCCATAGCAACGCATTGAAGAATATAAAAGCAACCAAAGGGAACATTCATTTGATAATACTACATCATTACTTAATAATTATTCAATATTCGCCATATGTGTTATTTATCTGAGATTTTTGGTATATCATTATAAAGCGTATTAAAAAGCAATCAGTAACACATATACCAATTGCTTTAACAAATATAAATCAAACAGCATTAAGTAAAACTTACAGACCATTAAAACAATATTTTATGAATATACTGATTTGTGGAAACTATTTATAAAGTCAGCATTAATGTATCTGCTTAACATTAATGAAGTGTTTCTGGATTAAATTGTGAAACAGATAATGGTTATCTAAATATTTCATTTCATCTCAGAGTACACTAGTTGTAACTGAACATTATAATCCCTGTATAGTTCTAAAATGAATGACCCAGGAAATAAACACCAATTGTTGATATGCAAATGATTTTCATACATTTCTTGGAATATGCCCATCTCAAGAATTTAATCTTTGACGAATTTCTTAGTGAGCACAAACAAACAGAAAGTTATATAGAAGAATGAATTTCGTAGTGTAAATTCTACATACCTGTATTTAGTAGCCCCCCTAATACGGTGATGTAAATGATGAACATAGTTGTTTTAAGCGCTGTACCTCCCTGTATCGCGATCGTAACTATGCAAACTATAGCGCGGGTTACGATGTTTTATACAGGAGTTTGATGAATCATTGCGCTGATTGAAAGCTTCCTGCAATATCCTGTTGTTCAAAGCAATATATCGCAGGTACATTAGTTTAATGCGAGTTTGACGATTCATTGCGATGATATGTAGACGACATGGACTGAATTTGTTGTTAGGGACCAGCAAATAAGCAAATGCGTATTAATGTTTCGGTTTATACTATATGAATACAAGTTTTAACAATAATAAGTTCATTTGATAAAAATGTAAGTGCGTATGCCTTAGTTGATTACAAAGTGAACTTAACTTTTTCAGCTTGATCCTTTGAAATTCATCGTGCTTGAGGAACGATAAAATACCCATTAACGCCTCTAGTTGTATCACATATTCATATGTAAATTGTTAACGAAAAAACTGAACAGACATCTTAAACAAAATCACATAAAACTTGCTTAAAGGCAATTCTTCTTGTTGGGTGTGTGAATTGCATAACTTAAAACATTATGTGATTCAGTTTTTAAAACACTTACCTTGTGAGCATAGAGAAATTAAACCGATTTTGAAGATACGTTTGATCAGAATAATCAAGTCTATTCAACAAAGTGGTCCTAGTACTATTAATATTGGTCAGGGCGGTGTTGTCGTTGTTTTATGATCACATTAGGTGATTGCTGATCTGCATATTCTTGTTTTGCGGTGGTTTCGTGATTCAGTTTGTGAATTAAAAAGGCAACTAAAAATGAACGAATTGTATTGGCTGCAGAGCTTTTGCATGAAGCAGTTTGAACATGTCCAGTGTTTTTGTTAACAATATTTCTTCAAATCTTGAGATATGTGTCTCGTTGTGAAAAAACTGGACAAAATGCATGTGCGTTAAGTGTCATCCCAGATTTGCCTATGCAATCCGCACAGGCTAATCCGGGACGAAACTTTCCGCCTTAACTGGATTTTCGCTAAGAAGAGAATCATTTAAACGAAAAATTCCATAAAGGCGGAAATTGTCGTCCCTGATTAGCCCGTGCGGACTGCACGGGCTAATCTAGGATGACAATTTACGCACAATCATTATGCCCAGTTTTCTCAGAAAACGGCACAGATTGGGATCACGGATGGGGAGGAATACCGCCCCAAAATTGTTTTTTTTTTGTGTTTTCCAAGTATCGTTGTAATTGAATGCTTTTACATTATTAGCGTTACTCAAAGCGGTGATTCAAGACTCATAGCTTGACATTTAATTGATAATTTCAAGATCCGGTGTGTTTTTAAATGGAATCGAAACACGGGTTTTTAATGCCAAAATTGTAATTCAGGTGATTTTCAATTTCAAGGTGGGTTTGGAACATCCATTGCAATGAATACTTAATTGTGAATGGGGATAACTTGTTCCAATACTTATGCATGAGTAGTTCTTGTAGCAAGACTTAGGTTTTGCATAGGTACGACTTGTTCTAAGACTGACGTTGTGCATTGTTACTTCTTGTTGTCAGACTTAAGTTGTGCATGGATACTTCTTCTTGCAAGAACTAAGTTGTGCATAGGTACTTCTTGTTGCAAGACTTTAATTGTTCATGGGTACTTCTTGTTGCAAAAATTGAATTGTTCATGGGTACGACTTGTTGCAAGACTTAAGATGTGCATGGGTATTTCTTGTTGCAAGAACTAAGTTGCGCATGGGTAAGACGTGTTGAGGGACTTAAGATATGCATGGTTACGACTTATTTTAAGACTAAATTGTGCATGGGTATTTCTTGTTTTCAGACTTAAGTTGTGCATGGGTACTTCTTGTTGCAAAACTTAAATTGTTCATCGGTACTTCTTGTTGCAAAACATTGTTCATGGGTACGACTTTTTCCAAGACTTAAGTTGTGCATTGGTACTTCTTGTTGCAAAACTTAAATTGTCCATGGGTACTTCTTGTTGCAAGACTTAAGTTGTACATGAGTACTTCTTGATACAATACTTTAGTTGTGCATGGGTACGACTTGTTTTAAGACTTACGTTGTGCATTGGTACTTCTTGTTGTCAGACTTAAATTGTGCATGTATACTTCTTGTTGCAAGAACTAAGTTGCGCATGGGTAAGACATGTTGCAAGATCTAAGTTGTGCATGGTAACGACTTATTTTAAGACATAAGTTGAGCATGGGTATTTCTTGTTTTCAGACTAAAGTTATGCATGGGTACTTCCTGTTGCAAAACTTAAATTGTTTATGGGTACGACTCGTTGCAATACTTATGTTGTTCATGGGTACGACTTGTTGCAAGACTTAAGTTATGAATGGGTACTTTCTGTTGCAAGACTTAAGTTGTGCATGGGTACTTCTTGTTTCAAGACTTAAGTTGTGCACGAGTACTTCTTGTTACAAGACTTAAGTTGTGCATAGTACTTCTTGTTGTCAAACTTAAGTTGTGCATGTGTACTTCTTGTTGCAAGACTTAAGTTGTGCATGGGTACTTCTTGTTGGAAGACTTTAGTTTTGCATGGGTACTTCTTGTTGGAAGACTTAAGTTGTGCATGGGTACTTCTTGTTGGAAGACTTTAGTTTTGCATGGGTACTTCTTGTTGGAAGACTTAAGTTGTGCATGGGTACTTCTTGTTGGAAGACTTTAGTTTTGCATGGGTACTTCTTGTTGGAAGACTTAAGTTGTGCATGGGTACTTCTTGTTGGAAGACTTTAGTTTTGCATGGGTACTTCTTGTTGGAAGACTTAAGTTGTGCATGGGTACTTCTTGTTGGAAGACTTTAGTTTTGCATGGGTACTTCTTGTTGGAAGACTTAAGTTGTGCATGTGTACTTCTTGTTGCAAGACTTAAGTTGTGCATGGGTACTTCTTGTTGGAAGACTTTAGTTTTGCATGGGTACTTCTTGTTAGAAGACTTAAGTTGAACATGTGTACGACGTTCGGCAAGACTTACGTTATGCATGGGTACGAAATGTTGCAAGACGTAACTTGCGTAATCATGTTATCAACTTTCAATTCAATTGTTTATTTGCATATAAGGCCTCCGGCCCAAACACAATATATACATCATCATAATAATACACAGCATGTGGTTATGGTCATAACAATACAATATGAGTATGATAATATGAACATTATTATCTGTACATGTCCATCAACTGATCTCTCTCTTTAAATGAGTTATATATATATATATATACATAGCAATGTTTCGTATTAACCTTTCATTTTCAGTAGACATCAAATCATAAAATTTCTCTACAGTTGGATGTTGAAAATAGTGCAATGGTATATACAAAGAGCGAAGCTTAGTATACAGAGGACATATCAGCATAAAATGATACTCATCTTCGATGAGTGTTTCGCAATATATACATACACGAAATTCTTTATCTATATTAAAATGTCTTCCCTTTTCTATCATGAGGTTGTGTGATGAACTTCGGAAATTTGCAAAACATTGTCTAAACTTGTTAATATCTATAACAGTTATATACTTTTCCACTTCAAAACACTTTTTAAACATTATATAATGACACAATTTGCTATTCTCTCTACACCTAGCACTCCAATTTTGCATAGCTTGATCTTTCAGCTTTTGTTCATATTGTAATAAAAACAGTTTAGGGTTTATAACATTTTGCTCTTCCCAGACATAACCAAAACCATTTCTATATAAGTTTAGCCTAACATCACTAGCCCAGTTATTGAAGCCTAGATTATCAAAGTACATAAGCATTTCATAGCATAGTCTGGGATATCTATTTCTAGGTAGATCTAATAATTGTAACCAATATTTAATACAACGTTTAGATGAAAAGATATACATAGGGAATCTACCGGTATCTCCCAGTATGGCATCATTACATGCTGTTTTATTTACAATCAAAAATCTTTTACATGCATATATTTGCAATGATTCTATACATTTTGGGTGTTTTAGACCCCATAATTCTGAGCCATATAACATTACAGTTACAATTTTCGAGTCAAATATCTTGAAAAAAGTTTTAAATGGCACACATGATACATGCTGAAAAGAGGTTAAAATACATATAAGAACCTTCTTAGCCTTGGTAGACATAGTCTCGGCCATTTTGTACATAGACAGTCTATTTGAAAAATGTATACCAACATATGTAAAACCATTAACAATATCTAGTCGACTGCTATTGTATGACCATTTTTCTCTACCTGCTAATTGGCCACCACGTTTAAACACAAGTATTTTGGTTTTATCAATATTAACTGTAAGTTTGTTTTGTGTACAAAATTCATATAAAATGTTTAATTGTTTTTGCAAACCAACAACAGTATCGGCAATAAGGGCTATATCATCAGCAAACATTAACATGAATATTTCAACAGTATCAGG
>VMBQ01001578.1:62791-151824 GCA_007657795.1 Dreissena rostriformis
TCAGTATCAATTTGAAGTGAATCCGTGTAGAAACGAAGAAATTATAGTAAATGGCAATTTTTGGTGGGTGTGGCCTATGTGGACGGGGCGCCCCAGGGTTGGTAATGGGGCCATGCATAGTTGAGATTGACCGTATTGTCATAAGAGAAGTTCAGTATCAATTTGAAGTGAATCCGTGTAGAACGAAGAAATTATAGTAAATGGCAATTTTTGGTGGGTGTGGCCTATGTGGACGGGGGGCCCCAGGGTTGGTAATGGGGCCATGCATAGTTGAGATTGACCGTATTGTCATAAGAGAAGTTCAGTATCAATGTGAAGTGAATCAGTGTAGAAATGAAGAAATTATAGTAAAAGGCAATTTTGGGTGGGTTTGGCCTATGTGGGCGGAGCGCCCCAGGGTTGGGAATGGGGCCATGCATAGTTTAGATTGACCGTATTGTCATAAGAGAGGTCCAGTATCAATTTGAAGTGAATCGGTGTAGAAATGAAGAAGTTAGTGTAAAATAACCTAAAAAAAATGAGTGAAAATCTCTGATCCGGCCCCACCCCAACCCCCATAACTTTTAACCCAGGGATAAGATCGAAATTCCAAATAGTGCAGGGTCGCACATATGCTCATAGCTACCATGTGTGTAAGTTTCAAGGTTCTAGTGCTAAAAGTGTAGGAGGAGATAGTGGCCAGGAAAGACTGACGGACGGACAGACGGACGGACGGACGGCGGAGGTAACCACAATATCCCCACGCTTTTTAAAATTAAATATAATTTAACTAAAAAAACTATAAATTGGATACGCAAAAAATGTACAAATGTTCGAAATTTGTTAGGAAATCACGTTAATCTCACTCAATAACAACGAATGCATTTTAATTGACAGAAGTTTTTGTTAAAATCGTTATTTTAATTGATTGATCATTATATGTTGTTCGGCGCATCTAAGGATGTGTATTCATGCGTTAACATGAATTTGAAAGCGAGACGATTTTGCTAGTTTGTATGCGTTATGAAACTTGTATACAGTTTGTCTATGCATGCGCAAACATATTATGCATACATAATTTATTACTTTATCTTCATGTTTCAAATATATGTGTAACACTTCTAGTATTTTGCTAAGAAAATAGCGTATTATTCATTTAAATAATTGTTTGATGGTATATTAATGACAATACAAGTTTTAAACAAAAGCCCACAGTATGTTTTCTTGATATGTCCGTGATTCTTAATAACTCGACTACGGATGTATGAATTCTTGAGTATCGATCGGAGCACTAAATCTGGGTCTACAGCAAGTTTCCTCGATGTAAAATACTATTATAAAATAACGTATTATAAACATATTTTTTACATAATGTTATTAAACAGGAAATAAATCATTATATAAATTATAACCGATTATAAAGTTAAAACGGTAACATAAAACAATTACATATGCATATTTTAGTCTACAACGGCTAAATTTCTCAAAAAGAAAGAGTCTTACAAAAACATGGTTACGCCTATACAAACATACAGGACTTTCAAACCAGGTCAATTATCTACGTAATGCAAGTACTCAGTCTAGTGAAACACACATTTCTATATTAAGGACATCCGAATACTGGTCAAAGTTCTAGAACATTTTTTAAACCAGATATCTTGACCCCGACGTGATCTATTTATAATTAATTTGTTTCGCTAATGTGAGGTTGAAGTAAATGAGTCAAATGCATTTTAAGTGCCTGACAACACCATGACCCGACAAGCAAGATAATTACACTTTTTGCGTATTCAAATAGTTTGGTTGAGAGCATTTGGTCTTAAGATATCAATCCTACTAGTTAACCCGTCTTCATATCTTAAAACACAAACATTTCCTACTGTGAGGTTTAGTTACATATGACACATGCTTAAGTGACACAAGACATTTGTAAATCGTAGCATTTTAAGCATGTGAACGTCGTCCTTCGTCAACGTAGGATGTACCATTGTGATATGAATCATCCTAAGGATTTTCCGTTCCCAGGCCTGGGTTCAGATTTTGTTGTCAGATTGGGGACCTTAGTTAGTATATTAACGTAAATTAACCCTTACATAGCGAAGGTTTATTTTGTGTAGCAGTGTAATTGTTTATGCAGGATTGCGTAATTTAACTTTTACCTAGGCAGACAAAGAGCTGTGCTAGTATTCGGATATTAAATCAGTTCCTATTTAAATTATTTTATTTAGTAACTGATTATTTGTATAAAATAATAAAGAAACACGAATACATCTCGATTTGTAAGCATACGGACATCATTGAGCATGTCCAGTTATTAACCCAACAGAGGCCTCAGCAGGCGGTGTCCATCTCGAAGCCAGACGTGTTATTTACAAGTTTGCTTGGTATAAAGGATATCAGAGCACTTAAGTTTCATAGACGGTTTATCGAGGTCAGCAATTGCATTTAATGATTCTTTCTAGAATCGATGGCAAATATTACTTTTATCCCATATTCACCGCGAAATTGACGGTATAACACCCCATGGTATAAACTTAAATCTATCCCACCTTGTTGAATAAACCTGTCGCGTGCACGGACTACTTTTCAAATGACGTCATGCGATATGCGCTTAAATTAAGTCGATATTGTTTTGTTCATTAATCGAATTTTAAGGTCACCCATTGGAAGAAAATGTGTATATTTTGCAGAAACATATATATATGACATATTCAACAAAACAAATGTTTTAATAAAATATAAAAAAAACGATTTTTGGTTTGTTTACAATTTCGCAGACTATTGTTTTCAACGGTCAAAGGGGATTAACTCGAACTGTCTCGGTCAAAGGGGAGCAAAAAATACATTGGGTGTGTCAATAAATTGTCTGCGCAATTTGTGACGTATCTCGTGTGACGTAATCTCTGTGACAAAACACACCAGTTTAATTTTGACTCTCTTGATTTAAAGATGGACAAGTCGGACGTGTTAAAGCATCGAACGAATCCAAAACGTATTTCGGATTGTGTGGTTGTCATAATTAAAATTTTCGATAGTAATAAAATAGCTCGCTGCGATAGGAGTACGGTTTTGTAAATTGTGTTTTGGGTCAGAACAGATACAAACGTACAAAAAATAGTGTGGTTTAAAATAAATTTCGAAAAAAGGGATTGAAGAACGGAAAATGGAAGTACTATCGTTGTAACTGTATTGTTATTAGAATTGGATTAAAGTTGTCATTGAGGTTAGCGTGTTTTAAAACCAAATGGCGATGAAGAAATTTTTAATTTTTGTGTGCAGAATTTTTAACTCGTCATTTAAGCAAACAAAATTGACGAAAATAAACATGTAAATTACAGAACTTTAGTGAGTAGAACAAGAAGAACTAGATGTTTGACTTTGTTATGCAAGTAAGTAAAGAGTGTGTAAAACGAAGAGTTGTTATTTATAGACTAAAATTAACATTATCAGCGGGGATAAATGCTGAATCATGCCTGACGTAAAGTAAGTTCACAATGGCAGCATTTTTTTGTATTTTGTAGTGGTGATACTATAATTTTAGTTTGAACAAAAGCGTTTGTGTTCTACTTGAGTGTGTAACATTTGGAACGCTGATTAAATTTGAATCGAGGCGTATAATAATAATTTTTCGAATTTTTCGAGTTCCGTAAACGGGAAAGGTCACAATTAATATTACTACGCAATGTTAAATTCAGTTAATTTAATGTGTTTTTGCTTTTATTTTATCAATTAAAGACTAAATAATTGAGGACTTAGAAAATTGATGGGATAAATTCAATACTAAGAAAAGCGTTGAATAGAGAGAAGTTTATGTTGCTCGGCTCGAACACCGAAAGCGCTCGCCAAGGCTCGCGCTCCCGGCGTTCTTAGCCTCGCAACATAAACTTCTCTCTTTTCAACGCTAACCTAGTATTCTCTTTAACCGATCTATGTATAGCTATGTCAAACTTCACATAAAACACAAAGGCTCACTGTCGCACCTTTTTACTAGCAATATTAGTTTATTACAAGAAGAAATAATTTCGCCGATCATGTTTTCGTCATTCGTGCATGATAGAGAATGTAATCTACAAAACGATGTTAAATTACAACTGTTGTCTATTGATCTCCTCCTTTATGCGGATAGTGCTGTTGTGTTGTGGTTTTTTTTCCAGAAAATTAAGAAGGGCTATAGGAGACGTTAAACAATCTAGAAGCATATTGTGATTAATTGAATTTCACAAAATGGTTATACGCAAAAGGAAAACGGGGCGTGCGAAACAAGACTGACAAATGCACACATAAAGGAAAATAACTTCTAAAAGTAAGCAATTTTAAATTGCGTGTTATCGTTTTGGCAAGTGTGGGATCAATTTATTTCGGCCACGAATGCACTATATGGCAAACCTACACGGGCGATGAACTTCAGTTGTTGTGTAGCTAAAGACATGGAAGTCCCCCAGCCACAGACGTACATACATATACACGCACTCAAATACTGTTATTCGTGCAATTTATATTCACATTTCGACAGCACATAAGCCATAAGGGCTGGCTAATGTTTTGTTTTCGTTTTCGACTGATAAAACAGTGGCATTCCATAATTTAAACTCGTGAAAATTAATACATCCGTACCCTTTATGACACTCTATGTTGTACTAGGTTGCCTTAAATAAAAGGTATTACGGCGAGGCGCTGTGTAAGTATAATGGACAGTGTATTATATAACAATGTTTCTATTTACATGATCTCCGATTATAAATATTTGCATTATTTATTATTTCAACGAACGTCCAGCTTATTATAAATGTGGTAACCCGATGAGCTGTAATATGCTTAAGTGAATAAAATATTTCTCCTGTCTGTTGACAGAGCTGTAAAACAAACAATAAACATGTACCACATTCTATCATGCCAAGTAAGTGCTCAAGTACGTGAAAACATAGATCGTTCTATACCAGATAACATGATAAATCAACTACCTCCATACGTAAACGTCCGAATAATAACCCGACATAATCAACAAATTAACGACGTCGTTGCGTGGTCTGCCAAGCGACCGAGCGGTTACTGGTTCGATCCCAATTATGGAGGCGTTCTTTAGATCTCGCCAAAGACACCGAGTAATGGTTCTTCCCAACAAAAGGAATCGTTCGCGTATCAATAAGTATAAGGCTTTCGATGCACTCGGGCTCAAATGGTTTAAATTAGGCTACCGAATAAATTGCTTAATTGAAATTAAGTATCAATGAATTAAAATTATAGCTTAAATGACATTGCACGAAACACAAAACCGTTACTTGATGTTCATCTTCATTTAAGTAATTTAATTCGTAAGCTTCCATAAGGAACGATCTTATTACCTATATTATTAGTATTACTAATGAAGACTAATAACTTTTGTCTTCTTGATTAAGAAACTATGACTCCAGCTTTTGAAGGCTAATGCCAATCTATACGGATATCCGGATAGCACTCGGACATCCCATCCATACTTTTTACTGGACAAAAATATCCGACCAAAATTGGTCATGCGATTTCTCATGTAAGAACTAAAGGTATGCTGATGAAACTTGTTATACATATGAAGGGCAATTTGATGATTTTCAATTTGCAAGACACTTTTTTTAACCAGGGGTCAAAGGTAAACGGTCAGATAGATGTTATTCAAAATAAAACGAAACTTAAAATTGTAATAACGCAAACAAAACATTAGAACGTATGGTAAAACTTGATAAAACATGCAGCTATAGGTTTTATGTATTTTTAACTGCTTATTTCTATATTGATACGTTCGTATGTCTGTCTGTCTGTCCGCAAAAAATATATATTGAAATAACTCCACTAAGTAATAAAGATATGATCATGAAACTTGCTATACACATTCAGCTATAGGTTGTCTGTATGCCTGTCCCTTCCCCTGTTTATCCGTCCATCTGTCCCTCAGTCCGCAAAAAAAGAAATGGCGTGGCAAGTACAAATATGTTTCATATAACACATCTTCAAATTCGGTATTCATTGAAATATACGGATGCAATGTGTGGTATTTTTTTGTTACGTTTAATTGTTTCATAGTTTATATCACGCCAGTTTTGTAAGTGGCGATTTTATGTCTAAATGTTCTAAAATAATACTGAACGAGTAATTTCAAAAAAAAACTTGCCTTTTAAATTCACTATTTGAATGATGTTTTATTTGAGAATAATATCGCAACGTCCTTTAAATACAGTTTTTTTATTGTAAACCATACATCTTAGTTGTCCACTGGATCTCTATAAAGTGACCTCTACTTTGCGTTTAATACCTCTGGCTCATTCGCTTTCCTGAAACACAACATGAAAGCTTTGATAAAAATAAATAAGAAATGCTCATCGCGGTTAACAGGAAATTATTAAACAACTCATTCAACATAAATATGGTTAGAGTTTGACGCATTTATTGTAACAGACATGACACAACCTTCATAAACGAAAGATTATACATTATTACCTTACTTTCCTTTAAAGTTGAACATGGTCAAGTTTAGAATATATCATCACAACATACATTAAAGCCACATTAACACTCAAAATCAATGAATATCCCGTAAAATACTTCGTAAAATAAAGTTAACATATAGATAAATCAGTGTGAGAGGAAAGTGTATGATTTGTTGGACACAACATATATTTATAAACTATGTCGTCCAAGTCAACTTTTTTTTAAATACTGGTTTTGTATATGATCTACTCTGGTGATTATCACACGTGCTATGCTTTTTACGAATAGTTGTACTTCAGTTACATGATTTCACCTTGCAATTATAATGACTGAGATGTACATTTTCTATTTCACCACATGCAATCAATTAACTGGAAATACAACTAGTCTAATTTTAGTAATTTAAAAAAAAATGTTGAATATCATGTCATCGTAATGGTTTATTTTATGTTTTGGGTAATGCTTGGTTGAAATATTACTGCTTTCTTTTCCTTGTGGCAGGTTTGTTTGTGCCTTTAAGTCGCAGTAACTTTTAGTACTAAGTATATGAGAGGGTATTCAGAATACACCGAAACATTGTGATGAGTTTACATGCGTGCGATTTATTTCCCTATTCTTATTGTTTGGAAGCGCATGTGATTTTCATATGGTCGTTAATTAAAGATATCAAATAATAAAAACAGTTTGCACATACCGCACCGAAAATTTGAAAGACCCGCATCCCAACGGTACTCCATTTTCTTTGATTTTCGCTATAATATTGAAATCTGCGTGTAATCGAAATGGAAGAAATATTTCAATTGGCAATGCTACAGGCGGCATAATGTACCTCCCCTGTAAAAAAAACATTGGATAATATCATTATATTATCAATATTTTCTTAAACATGTTTTCAATCATCTCGTTCAGTGTTAACAGTTTCTTACAGCATAACCCCACAGTTAACGTAATGGCACGCTGGCATATTAGGTTCCGATCCCCCGTATAGCCTCCTTTATGACAAACGCGTATACGCTCGTCTACGTTTTGCATTAATTTAGTTATTACTTATATTTCATAAAAAAATACATTTTAATTGAGGAAATTGGTTTCCAAAATGTTAAGTTAGCCATGATAAATAAACAATAGTTATACCGGTTAACAGTATGAAATTCAATTAGTGTCACACTTCTTAACAGAGGATCTAGGGACCACATGTCGACTTTGATACTCAAATAAATTGTCATCACACATATTGACATATAAACAATACTCTAACCTGGTAGATCTGTTGTATATTTTTAGTACGCGTAAAGTGTTAACAAGTGTTTTAATCAATGAATGTTTTTAACAATTTTTATTTTTTGATTGGAAATAATAACGATTTTATCATGGTAAATTTATTTGAATTAAGACATTGTAGGTACACCTTCACTAGATTTCGATTCTTTTTTTTAAGTTTTTTTTGTAAACGCATTATTTTTAATGCATTTCTATTCAGATATTGTCCATGGGTATTCTACGTTGATAATTGTAATACCGAGAATACATGTACCGGTAGTTTTACTTTTACTTCGAAAAACACGTTCTGCGTGTTGCTTGCAGAAATGCTTCACAAAGCTCTCACATGATTTATTTAAACGAGAACATTAAATAGTAACACATCGAGTAAATAGAATATTTTAAAACATATGAATAAAATCACACCATTCATTATTGTTTCGGCTGAAGCAACTTGATATTGAAATGTGTAGATTTATTTGCTAGACATGTTGTTTTAGTATTGTTCAACGAAGTATCTTGTAAACAATTGTTTTTTTTTAAAGATGCAATAAATTACAGAGAATGTATAGTATCTAATTAATGCAGCGTACCTGTTCGAATGGGCATTTGCAATCCCATGCCCTCTGACCGCTACCGTCTTCGAACCAGATGGGACAGATACCAAATGGTAATTTTATCCAACGTCTTAGAATATCACACACGTCCGTTACGTGACAGAAGTCGAGGGGAAGGATCTGACAAAGTTCAGTAGTAGTGTTGTCCACAGACAAAATGAAAGAGTTGAGGAGCTGCAATCATACGAAAATAATAAATAGACATAATTAATTTGCCATACGTATTGCGTTAAAACCGCAATACACTAATAAAACCGAACTATGGATTTATTTTAGGAATCAATAGTTTCGATGTCTGATTCTGTAACCATCTGGAATAAACGTTATGAAGTTTTGCCTGACTTTGTTCTGCGTTTTAATTGTACGTGATTACTATATTATTCCACATTGTGTCATAATCGTCAGTCATTGAATAATAAACATCACATAACTCTACATTTAAAGAGAACCCGATTGGCTCATTAAATGCATACCTCAAAGCTTCCGTACTCACGGGACGGCACTTTTCTCGCCACGGTGAAGTGACCGTTGAATTTGAGTGTTGGTGGGACGCTGATGTCATGTATGTCCGGGTGAAGAATAATAGGGCTCGGTGAAACGGTCAGGTTATAGCCGAACACCACAGCCTCAGTCCTGTTGCAGTTTTCAAACGACGAGGTTTTATCCTATTTCATAGTAAAATATAAATTGCTATTTAATGGTATATAAGTCTGAAAATGGAACACCGGGGTAGACATACATCGTGTTAGTGCTAATATTGACCAAAAGAAGAATTTAATGCAACTTTCGTTTTATTGTTTCTGAAAATATGTATTTAATACATTGGATTGAATTTTAAAGATCATGCATATGTAAACAATTGTGCGGTTTTGTTGTACTTAACATCAAAATCACTTTACTTATTTTGAAGCATCACAATAATATAACGTACACATTCAACTTCAAACCATTTACTGCGAACGAACAGTGACATCCAAAAATTGACTTACCGTTAAAGTCATGACATTACTTTGAAAATATCAAATGAACTTACTCGTGTTCTTAAGTCATCCAAGTATTTTATATTGAAGTGACCACGAATAAAATGAACCGCGTTCTGAGAAAACTGGGGTTAATGCATGTGCGTAAAGTGTCATCCCAGATTAGTCTGTTCAGGCTAATCAGGGAGGACTCTTTCCGCTTTTATGGATTTTTTCATTTGAAAGAAGTCTCCTCTAAACGAAAATCCAGTCTAGATAAAATGTGGTTCCCTTATCAGCCTGTGCAAACTGCACAGGCTAATCTGGGATGACACTTTAAGCACATGCATTAAGTCCAATTTTCCCAGAACGAGGGTCATTAAAAGCAAAATGTGTATACGCTGGATTCGAACATAAGTACAAATAACATACCCAGTCTTGCTGACTCTGCAAGCTTCTAATGGGCATATAGAATGCCATCATAACGTGTACACTCAACTTCCACCATGAAGACGCAGCCATTATGTAAATATCAACACAACTGTCCTTTATAGGGAAGATTTTTATTTTATATTTATCCACTTTTGCAATAAATTGTGTCGTAAGTGGTTTTCTGCTCCTGCATGAATGCATGAATATTTCCGCATAGTAGCTTATTATGTTTCGTAATTAAAAATTAAAGAAGGAAGTTTTCTTCTTAAATTGCATCATCGGGTATAGTATCGTTCACCGTTTTTATTGAGTTGAAAGATGAATTCAACGAGGAAAAAAGGTTCTTAAATTATAAACTTGTATTATCACTATGATTCATATTATTAAATAGGAACGGTCAAGTACAAGCCGAGAGCGCCGAGCAACAAACCGAGTGGCTAGCACTAATGCAAATCAAAGTGCTACTTTAACCTCCTCGCAACTCCAAGCTAATCGCTTATCTCCCTTATTCATGACTATGACATATTTTTTGTATCTGAATCTAAACTTGATCAGTATGATGTGATCAAAATTGACGGTTACACTTACATTAATATACCTAGAAAGCAAAAAAAAAACACTTAGAAAATCCGGCGGCATAGGAGCATTTGTTAAAAACTGTATATTTCCGTATATTGAAGTGATCGAAACTCAATGTGACTACTTAATGTGGTTAAAATTATGTAGTAAATTTACAAATTTAGACGAGGATCTATAATTTGGTACAGTCTATGTGCCTTCAATGAAGTCACGTTTTTATAACAATGATGAATATGAAATGTTTGAACACGAAATTTCAAATATATGTAACAAATATTCATATGTATATGTATTTGGAGATCATAATGCTCAAACTGAAGAAATGGTAGATTTCACGGTCTGCGACGATTTTTTAGCAGACATTTTTTATTTTGATTATGATATTATTAATTTTTTAGACCAAAAGGCAGCCATGGAACATTATGGCATAAAGCTTAATCGTAAATCACAGGATAAGAAGGAAAAAAAAACACGGTTATAAGTTAATCGATAATTGTTAGAATAACAATTTAATAATACTGAATGGCAGATAAGGTAAAGATAGTGGTATAGGTAAAATGACATTTAGTAATATATCTGTAATTGACTATGCAATATGTTCACTAGACGGCTATACTCTACTTAATGACTTCAATATTATCGAACTTGATAATCTACATTCAGATGGTCATGCACTCTAAGACTGTAACTTAAACTTGATAAATAAAAAAACTGACGATTGTAAGTCTAACATGCCTAATGTACCTAAATGGGATAATAGACTAGTTGATGAGTTCGTTTCAAATATACCTGATGACGAAATAAATAATATCATTAGGAATATTACAGAAAATAAAGAGTCAGCTAACCAATCCTATCTAGATAATGTTTCAGAAAATTTAAACTCAATATTTATAAATAGTGCTGAAAAAAACATTCCCGCCCAAAAGTAATAAATATGTTACCAAACATAATAAAAATAAGCCATGGTTTGGAATACAGTGCAAAAAGGCTAAAAAGCGCTATAACAAGGCAAGGAAAGAATATAATAAAAACCCATCTGAAGAAAATTAATTTATACTTAAATCATTATGTAAAAAATATAAAAGTACAATGAATAAATATATAAATATATATAATAGAAATAATAAAAATAAATAAAGAAATATGCAGAGTAAACGCTTAAAAGACTACTGGAAATATCTAAATCGAATTAATGAAAAGAAGTCCACAGAAATGCCAACATTAGAAGCAATGTATGAACATTTTTAAAAAGCTAGCAATAACTATAATCATGACACGGATGAAACCAATATCCTAAATAATCTTAATATAGCTAATAACTCAGACAATATTCTAAACTCGCAAATCACCCCAGAAGAAATCACTAAATGCATCAAATCTCTAAAAAAAATAATGGTAAAGCAGCTGGAATAGATAAAATTTTAAATGAATATATAAAAGCAAACAGCCATAAATTGTTACCCCTATATGTTAACCTTTTCAATCTGATTATGGACACAGGAATCCTGCCTATTAATTGGACTCTTGGAACTATTATCCCTATATATTCAAATAAAGTTGACCCACAAGCCCCTGAAAATTTCCCCCCAATAACCCTATTAAGTTGTGTCAGCAAACTCTTTACCTCTGTATTAAATAATAGGCTAAATAAATTTTTAGAAGATAATAATATACTTAATGAAAATCAGGCAGGATTTAGAAAAAGCTACTCAATACTAGATAACATCTTCACATTAAATTCAATTGTTGAAATATTAAGACTTAGACAACACAAAAAGAAGTTATTTTGCTTGTTTATAGATTTTTCTCAAGCGTTCGATTTTGTTTGGCGGGTAGGGCTATGGCAAAAATTACTAGAAAATAATATCAATGGCAAATTTTTTAATATAATAAAAAATATGTACTCTAATATCAAATCATGTATTTCCTTAAATGGTGAAAAATCCCTCTTTTTTGGATGCAATCAAGGAGTTAGGCAGGGTGAAAATCTCTCTCCTGTGCTGTTTTCACTATTCTTAAATGACTTAGAAGCATTTTTAGTAAATAGAGGTAACTAAGGAAAAGATTTTCCACACACTGAAAATGAGGCAGAGTTCTTCTTGAAAATCCTAATAGTATTATATGCCGATGATACAGTTTTGCTAGCAGAGGACCCCATTAAATTACAAAATTGCTTAAATGATTTTGTTCAATATTGTGATACTTGGAATTTGAATATAAACATAAGTAAGACTAAAGTTATAATATTTGGGACAAGAGTTGACAGAGATTATTCCTTTAAAATTGGTGATACAGTACAAGAAATTGTTAAAAGCTATAAATATTTAGGTACCTTTTTTGCAAAGTCTGGCAGTTTCCTCACAACCAGAAAACATCTTGCACAGCAGGCTAGAAAAGCTCTTCACTTAAGGTATAAACGTATTTACAATTTAAATTTACCAATTGACCTAATATTTAAACTGTTTGATAATACTATAATACCAATTTTAACATACTCTTCAGAAATTTGGGGATATGAAGATTGTACACTGCTAGAAAAAATCCACTGTGAATTCCTTAGAAAAGTACTTCATCTCAGAAAAAGCACACCATTGTATATATTGTACGCTGAATAAGGTCGGTACCCTATTGAAATCACTATAAAGAGTAGAATGATAGGATATTGGAATAGACTTATACAGGAAAACAAAGTAAAATAGCTTTTAGGATTTACCAATTTATGCTTAATCTGTCAGATTTTGAGTCAAAATGGATAAAAAAAAATCTATACTCGTTGACACTGGGAGAAATGATATTTGGCTACATCAAAATGATATAAGGGACACAACTGTTAAATATAAAATAAAGGATATCCTTTAAGGTCAAAATTTCCAAAGTTGGCATACATCTCTAGCTAACTCTAGTAAGGGTATAAATTACTCACTTATAAAAGACAATATGAATCTTGAAAGTTATTTGCTGAAATTAAGTGAAAAAGAATTAATAAGTGTGATACGATTTAGAACTGGCAATCATTACTTTCCAATAGAAACCGGTAGATGGGAAAATATTGATATTCAACTTATTTAATGTGTATCCTTGCGGACGTTATGTAGGGCCTGAGTTCGACAATCAGCCAAAAAATACCGGGAATTGTTGAGGTACAACCCTAAATAGGTCTTAAACAGGCCGTTAAGCCGTTTCCACTTTCTTAGTTCAACCATTGTCATCCAAACGTTTTCGCAAAACTTAATGCAAATGAGTGGCTAGTAATTTGCCAAGTTTAGTTACCGGCTGGAACGTCACTGGCATTTATGGGTATGACCAATGAATGATCTTAAAAAGTTTTTTTAACAGTTTCCGCTAAATAAGACAAAAAACTTTCATCTTACAGTCACAAAATGTTATAAAACTAAATGTGAGCTTACTACTAATGCCATGCGTGATAATCAACCAGATATTATGACTGTTGGTAAGATGTCGACATTAAATTATTTAAAAATTGACATTGAGTAAAAACTCGCACTCTTCTGCGTTATGTGGTGTACCAGTACTAGATGCGCATATTAACCCATTTATTGCTAGTGGACTCTCCCGTCCTTCTAAATTGGATCAATTTATTTCCAAAATTAGGGATGTCTAGTATATTTATTTCTATATTTAGAATATTTCTTACAGCAAAAGTTATTTAAGCAAACAGCGCAGACCCTGATGAGTAGCCGCATCATGCGGCGTCTCATCTGGGTCTACGCTGTTGCCAAGGCCTTTGTCTAGACGCTGGGCATAAATGGGTTAAGTGCCAATAACTTTCTCTACTTGAAACAAAGGTAGGGGGAGAATGGCCATAGAAAGGATTTCATGACCAATCCCCACACAAGTTATGGGTGTGGGTGGATGATCGAACCCGAGAACCTCTGATGTGTCGTCCAACGCTCGACCAACTGAGCTATCCGGTTTTTGATCCGCATTGTCTTATAGTTAGCATAACTTTTACGGTAAACCACTGGACATATTAAAATAACGAGTCTTGTCGTTTTAATAAGAATCAAAATCGATCAATTGAAGAACGTGTTGCATGACAACCACATAAATGCGTAGTAATAATGTAGAGGGTCTGCTCCTCCATCGTCTCAGAAAAAAGATATTAAATATTTAAATGTGATTTCGTTTTTATTAACAACGGTTCCGAGTGTTTGTTTTAATAACATCCGCTGCAACCATGTTTGGTGATATTACCAAAAAGCTTAAATATGCGTTATGTTTGTCCAAGTAAACACTATATTTCACTAAACAAAACTACAATCCTTTTTAAAGTGATTTATTTTTTGGGGGGTATATTATGCCGCATAGGCGTGTTGCCGCCCGGACGTGAAACGTTTCATCTATGCGCTGATTGTCACCGCCTGTACAGGGTGGTTTCGTTACGCGCAATGCAAATGCGATACTCTACTCACTTTACTTGAACGGTGGTATAGTAACAAAGGTTTGCTGGATTGAATGTGTTTTGCATCGTCTATGAGAAAAGTGTGCATTTTCATCGCATAGACGGGGCCAACAATCACCGCATTGTCCTAAACGCTTCACGACTATGTAGCGTCACGATTATGCGGCATCACAGGGATCGTTTACAGTGACACGAACATACGTTTTACGCTTTACAACAAAGGTAATATACATATACGATGACTCAGTCCTATGATGATTTAGATGCACACTATTCTCCTATTAGTCTCGATCTCAAGGGTTGCCATTATTAACAACAGTTCAGTGTTGAGTTCATGTAGTATATGTATATCGTCTAGGTACCGTTAACGACATCATCTCGTTTTCTGAAACGACAGAGAAACGTACAGCAACGGCGTTACCAATGGAAAAAAAACAACGGGATTACCGACTTTCATGTGGATATTTTATTTTAAAATCATGTTTTCAAAATAAGGCGAAAGGGTTTCATCTTAACGCAATTCTTTCACGTAGTTTCATAACCAATGTAGGATGACCATATCGAATACGATACAATCACAAATACATACAAATACAATAGAGAAGCGTTTTCTATACCTACTATTTGTTTAGTTGCGCCGCAATATCAACTGTTCAGTGGTGCCCCTTTGATGCTGCGCATCAATTGATTTTTTGTCATTTATTCAACTTATTTAATGTGTATCCTTGCGGACGTTATGTAGGGCCTGAGTTCGACAATCAGCCAAAAAATACCGGGAATTGTTGAGGTACAACCCTAAATACGTCTTAAACAGGCCGTTAAGCCGTTTCCACTTTCTTAGTTCAACCATTGTCATCCAAAAGTTTTCGCAAAACTTAATGCAAATTATTGGCTAGTAATTTGCCAAGTTTAGTTACCGGCTGGAACGTCACTGGCATTGATGGGTATGACCAATGAATGATCTTAAAAAGTTTTTTTAACAGTTTCCGCTAAATAAGACAAAAAACTTTCCTCTTACAGTCACAAAATGTTATAAAACTAAATGTGAGCTTACTACTAATGCCATGCGTGATAATCAACCAGATATTATGACTGTTGGTAAATTGTCGACATTAAATTATTTAAAAATTGACATTGAGTAAAAACTCGCACTCTTATGCGTTATGTGGTGTACCAGTACTAGATGCGCATATTAACCCATTTATTGCTAGTGGACTCTCCCGTCCTTCTAAATTGGATCAATTTATTTCCAAAATTAGGGATGTCTAGTATATTTATTTCTATATTTAGAATATTTCTTACAGCAAAAGTTATTTAAGCAAACAGCGCAGACCCTGATGAGTAGCCGCATCATGCGGCGTCTCATCTGGGTCTACGCTGTTGCCAAGGCCTTTGTCTAGACGCTGGGCATAAATGGGTTAAGTGCCAATAACTTTCTCTACTTGAAACAAAGGTAGGGGGAGAATGGCCATAGAAAGGATTTCATGACCAATCCCCACACAAGTTATGGGTGGATGATCGAACCCGAGAACCTCTGATGTGTCGTCCAACGCTCGACCAACTGAGCTATCCGGTTTTTGATCCGCATTGTCTTAAAGTTAGCATAACTTTAACGGTAAACCACTGGACATATTAAAATAATGAGTCTTGTCGTTTTAATAAGAATCAAAATCGATCAATTGAAGAACGTGTTGCATGACAACCACAGCAATGCGTAGTAATAATGTAGCGGGTCTGCTCCTCCTTCGCCTCAGAAAAAAGATATTTAATATTTAAATGTGATTTCGTTTTTATTAACAACGGTTCCGAGTGTTTGTTTTAATAACATCCGCTGCAACCATGTTTGGTGATATTACCAAAAAGCTTAAATATGCGTTATGTTTGTCCAAGTAAACACTATATTTCACTAAACAAAACTACAATCCTTTTTAAAGTGATTTATTTTTTGGGGGGTATATTATGCCGCATAGGCGTGTTGCCGCCCGGACGTGAAACGTTTCATCTATGCGCTGATTGTCACCGCCTGTACAGGGTGGTTTCGTTACGCGCAATGCAAATGCGATACTCTACTCACTTTACTTGAACGGTGGTATAGTAACAAAGGTTTGCTGGATTGAATGTGTTTTGCATCGTCTATGAGAAAAGTGTGCATTTTCATCGCATAGACGGGGCCAACAATCACCGCATTGTCCTAAACGCTTCACGACTATGTAGCGTCACGATTATGCGGCATCACAGGGATCGTTTACAGTGACACGAACATACGTTTTACGCTTTACAACAAAGGTAATATACATATACGATGACTCAGTCCTATGATGATTTAGATGCACACTATTCTCCTATTAGTCTCGATCTCAAGGGTTGCCATTATTAACAACAGTTCAGTGTTGAGTTCATGTAGTATATGTATATCGTCTAGGTACCGTTAACGACATCATCTCGTTTTCTGAAACGACAGAGAAACGTACAGCAACGGCGTTACCAATGGAAAAAAAACAACGGGATTACCGACTTTCATGTGGATATTTTATTTTAAAATCATGTTTTCAAAATAAGGCGAAAGGGTTTCATCTTAACGCAATTCTTTCACGTAGTTTCATAACCAATGTAGGATGACCATATCGAATACGATACAATCACAAATACATACAAATACAATAGAGAAGCGTTTTCTATACCTACTATTTGTTTAGTTGCGCCGCAATATCAACTGTTCAGTGGTGCCCCTTTGATGCTGCGCATCAATTGATTTTTTGTCATTTATTCAACTTATTTAATGTGTATCCTTGCGGACGTTATGTAGGGCCTGAGTTCGACAATCAGCCAAAAAATACCGGGAATTGTTGAGGTACAACCCTAAATACGTCTTAAACAGGCCGTTAAGCCGTTTCCACTTTCTTAGTTCAACCATTGTCATCCAAAAGTTTTCGCAAAACTTAATGCAAATTATTGGCTAGTAATTTGCCAAGTTTAGTTACCGGCTGGAACGTCACTGGCATTGATGGGTATGACCAATGAATGATCTTAAAAAGTTTTTTTAACAGTTTCCGCTAAATAAGACAAAAAACTTTCCTCTTACAGTCACAAAATGTTATAAAACTAAATGTGAGCTTACTACTAATGCCATGCGTGATAATCAACCAGATATTATGACTGTTGGTAANTGTGTACTGTAGATTCGGCATAATGTACGTTCCCTGTAAAAACATGCAAATGGTATATCTTATTCGTGTGCGTTGATAGAGGGGATAGTTTATTATCATTTGATTTCAATACAATTGATAGCTAGACAGTTATTGCAGATGACAAATACTCCTGCCCATTTCAAGCATGTACAAAACTTGGCTACTTCACGTTGATTAAATAAAAAGACAACACGATTCGCGTTGATTGTTTTTTAATAGTTTCCAAAGTTAAAGGGAACATAACTCTTCCCCAAATAGTGTTACATATACAAAAATAACGTCTTGCATATTAACATAGTATAAAGAACACTTCCATTAGGTTTCGTTTCGATACACAGAAAACTGTTCGCGACACAAAGTACACATGTACAATGGTGTTACGTATCCACAATTTTGCCAACGTTAAACGGCACGTTACATTGCAAAGAATATCGCGAAATACAAGAGAACGTCTTGCAGTTCTTCATATCATAAACAACAATCTATAAATGTTCATGTTAATACACAGACAACTGAGAGACGAGTTAACGACACAATACACACGTGTACAATGATGCAAGCAAGTATCCATAACGATTAAGTAAAGAAACTTGTTGTGCAGCAAAATGCATGCTATTTAGAGCCACGCTGTGGGAAAACGGAGCTAAACGCATGTGGGTAAAGTGTTGTCCCATATAAGCCTGTACAGTCCGCACAGGCCAATCAGGGACGACGCTTTTCGCCTAAACTGGATTATCGCTAAGAGGAGACTTGATTAAAACCAAAAAAATACAATATAAACGGAAATTGTCGTCCCTGATTAGGCTGTGATTAGGACCATTACTCCAAGGACCAGACTAAGATAATATATGGGTCAGACAACGGTGTCTACTTACTGGTTGGAAAGGGCATCGACAGTTCCATGGTCTAGGGGAAGTTCCGTTATGGAAGAGGATGGGACAATACGGTATGTTTGAAAACTTATCACTGAGTATCTGACACACGTCGCCAGTGTGACAGAAGTCTAGGGGTAGGATCTGACATAGTTCTGTGGTGGTGTTGTCCGCCGACAGCACGAAAGAGTTCAGGAACTAAAATTACCGTCAGAGACAAAGTATGACTTCAAACTGTATGTTAATTTCCCGCATGTACCACATGATTGCGAAGTAAAAACAAAATACTATTTGGGCCATAAACTATGATGCAATTATTATGTAAGACTTAATGAAATAGAGGAAAAATCAAAATATTAGTACATGTTGCTGTTTTTTACATTAATTATACACTAATTTAATGTACATTTCTAATAAAAAGAAAATTTCTGGTTTTCAATTTTGCATTTCAGCATAAGTTGATGTTAAATTCTTTTTTAATATTCAAGCAATTATAAGGTCGTCGTGCGGTAGTGTATATGGTCTCCGTCTGGCAACCGAGAGGTCGTGGGTTTCCATCCCCACTGTCGGAGCGTTCTTTCTATCTCTCCAAAGATCCCATGTACTACTTTTACCTTGAAAACGGACTGTTGGGCTTCACAATAAGACGAAGGATGTCAATGCAATCGAACTAAAAAATAGGCTTGAACTAAGTAATCATTCCTCGATTATCATAAATTCGTACCTCTATGCGTTCACCATCATGAGATGGCATTTTCCTCAAAACCGTCATCCGGCCATAGAAAGTGATGGTCGGGCCGATATTGTAGTCAATCTCCGGGTGTAGTACGAGAGGGTTGGGAGAAAAGGTCAGGTTGGTGCCGACTAACACGGCTTCGGTTTTATTGCAGTTTTCAAACGACGATTTCTTGACTTGAGTCTATGTTACAGCCAAATTATTAAACACAAGTGTGTTTTAAATTTCCACCATATAAACATAAATTATTCGGAAACAGTAAAATTATCAACTAAATTAACCAAACAATTATCAAAATTTCAGGAGTAATTTGTGGTGATTGGACCAGCGATTCGAAGAAGACCATTTTTTGGAAGTGTAGTCCAAGTTGTTTCCGAATTCTCAATAACGTTGAACATGTGAAATTGGACAGCAATAGTAGTCGATTTTATTATGATTTTTGTTACGTAGTTTTATATTTAATACTTATTTTTAGGCATTCATATTGTCAAACTGACAGGATAAACATTTGCTAGTTTTGTTAAAATGAGAATATATGATATAACAAAGATATCAGTTTTGTTAGTAAAAATGCATTTGCTTTATTTGATTTGTAATATTCTAATATAAACATACCAAGTTTTGCTGTCTAAGCTCGCTTATAGTGAACACACAATGGAATACCAGAATACTTAAACAACTCTTTATCCATATGAATGCAACCATGATTGTCTTAAGCCACTTCTGCTTGCATTATAAGTAAACTGAGTTTGCTATTCAAATTTTATCGTGCGTGTTCTTCAGTTTATAAATACACTTCCTAACTTCATAGAATAATTTCCGCATTGTATTCATGTTCTGAAACAGGAAGTTTTCTACTCAGACAATAAGAAGTGAGTAAGCGGTCAAAAATCTAAGACATTCCCATGTCACACAGATATGTGATACTTGCCTCATCCGTACAGCCTCTTTATGTGAAAAACTGGGCTAAATGCATGTGCGTAAACTGTCTTCCCATTATAGCTGTGCAGTTCACACAGGTTAATCAGGGTCGACACTTTCCGCTTTTATGGAACTTTTCGTTTCAATGAAACGAAAATCCAGCTGAGGCGGACAGTGTCGTCCCTGATTAGCCTTTGCGCGCTGATAAAGATTCCCAATTCATTGAGTGAGGCATTTATGTCTTCATTCTCACAGTTGTAAAGAAGCTGTATGTGATTGTTGTATTATTTTCCTTTATTTAATGTTACGACAATTATATAATTTGTCCAGTTATTAGTAATACAAATCACGGTCAACCTTTAAATATAAAATAGAAATCGTTTTTAAATGTTCTTAAGCGATTATCTATGTGATATGTCTTCCATGCAGATTTGAAAAAGCTTGCAGTATACGTATACATTTATGTGTTCACAATTGTTTGTTAGATAGTAAACAAAATTTCCAATTTGTATATTGAAAAAAGTGAAATATGACCAACGGAACTGTCACCAGTGTTTTTATTATATTTATTTATTTTCATGTAAGTATTATTAGGAACAATTTGTCTCCGCCTGATACTTGTGCGATCGGAACATAACCACTTTTTCGGATTTTAAATATTGTGTTGAAATTGAGAGAGTGTCAAATGTGTCCGAATTTATTTAAGAGTTTCACTACGTTTTTGTGTGATAATAATTTCCTCACGTTTCTTTTTATAAAAAGTTTTTATCTTACTGTTAGTTATAGAAGTAATCCACGTGTGTTATGTTGTTTAACCCTGATACAAGAATGTTTACACAGTACAATGAACATTAAAATGAAAATATATATACTACATTGATGTACTTGTCTTTTGTGTTTTTTCATTTGGCCATTAAAACAGATTTGTCTTCATTCGTAAACCAATATAGAAGAATAACTCAACTTCGAATTGTACTTATGATACGCAAGGAATGTCGAAGTTGGATCCCTGGCAGTTGTATTGTGTATATAGGATGACATAAGCAAAACACTTTTACTCAGTATACTAATTGAATCATCTCCGCCACCTATTCCAAATTAGGTATGATCAGTTGTGTGTGTATGTTTTGTCTGCATAATTTGTATATAGTATATACGTGGGTAGATGGCAGGTATAACTGTATTTATGTCTTAACATTTACAAAGAAACCTAGCACTGACATTATGTCTTAAAATTAAAGCTATGCATATTAACAGAGACGTAGATAACGTCTCTGATATTAACTGTAAACAAAACACATCATAAAGTCTTCTTTTACAACACAGCACATTTACACCAACTGAACAGTACTAAAGCGGTCGCCTCTCTATTTTTTTCTAGTCGTCGCACTGGCTGTAAAAATAAACCATTTTTGTTTCGTATTGATCAACGAATAATCAAAGGCAAATTATAAAAACACACGTTATATACAATTAATGAACAAAAATTAGCTTTGCTGCAACAGCTTATGCACAGAATCTTACATGCAAACGAGTTGTATAAAAAGAAAGATCTTTATGAGCGTGAACGCACTTAAGTACGTCAACTTTTGTTTCTTAAATATTGTTTTGCACAAGTATACTCACAGCTAACTAAAATAATATGCATACGTTAATACAAATTAATTGAACAAATGTAGTCAATTACCTCATACAAAACTGTACGTTAAGACAGGCTAACTGTCGTTTGTTCGATGAAATGTTGGCGGTTACGTTGAATCGGCCCGTTGGGGCGGGATTTAAATTCTTCACCGTCTCCTGCAGCAGGGGTATTGGGTAGAGATTCTGAAATGTTACAGTGACCGTATGCATATGCATACATTTATGTAAACATTTTTTTTCTTAGCTTTCAAAAGGGATTGTCATGATTCCGTCGAAAATAAAAATAAAATAAAAAGCAGAACTCATTTACAATAATATCATGTATTCATGTGTTTAGATATCTATCATAACTGCGGTTGGCTGGCATGTACTGTACATTTACGAGAGTCTCTTTCTATTTCGGTGCAGAACTTTACACGACTTATGAGAACAGATAGTTATAGGGCTATTTTGCAGATGAGTCAATCTCAATTTGGCTATGAATGCGCTAACGTATTGTATATTGCGCTCTGGGAAAACGTGGCCTCATGCACTTGTTTAAACGGTCGTCCCAGATTGGCATGTGCAGTCCACACAGGCTAATCAGGGACGAAACTTCTGGCTTTTATGTAATTTTTTGTTTTAAGGAAGTCTCTTCCGAATGAAAATCCAGTCTAGGAGGAAAGTTTTTTCCCTGATTAATCTTGGAGGACTGGACAGGCTAATCTGGGACGACACTTTACGCACAGGCATTAAATTCCGTTTTCCCAGAGCGCGGCTTAATTATGCATTTTATCTGTTCGGTCAGCAAACCAATGAATACATATGTTCAGTTAAAATTTATCTGTTTCATACTTTTAACAATTCATTTTTCCAAAAGTTAATAAAATAATACTCGGTTAAAAAATTTAAAAAAAAATAATCGCGAGTAGCATCTAGGAACTTATTCGATGTACCTTTTTAATAGAATTTGGGCATTTGAAAATCGTCTTTTCAGCCAACAGCTTACAGAGATCAGTCACGTGGCACAGAGACTCATTAAATATGCAAATATCGTAGTACTCGGGTCCCATCTTCAGCATCACCTTAAGATCGACCTGTATAAGACAAACATAACAGGCGTTCTTTGAATATTGATGTTTGGCTGTTGTTGTTGCACCTCTGATCCCAAACTTTATCCGATTATCAGTATCGACCTTTAACGTAAATATGTTTACAAAATGAGATTTGTTCAAGATTATAGTAAATTAAGTTTTGTTTTAAATACAATTTAATAATACTTATTTTTTTTTGTATTATAACAATTGTTTTCGTTTAAAGTGGATGATTTAGGATATAAGTAGTACATGTATGAAGCAATGCTCATCTATCCAGTGATGTATGTGATTGTCATGTTTAATACATACAGTTATACAATGACATAAACAAATTTAATAAAATTTAATACAAATTTCAAAGTCTTAATCTTAACTTTTAACTCAAATTAATTTTCTTTTATAAAATGAGCCGCGTTCTGGAAAAACTGGGCTTAATGCATGTGCGTAAAGTGTCCTCCCAGATTAGCATGTGCTAATCAGGGACGATAATTCCCGCTTTTATGAAATTTTTTGTTTAAAGGAAGTCCCTTCCAAAAGAAAATCCAGTTTGGACGGGAAGTATCA
Organism: Dreissena rostriformis; assembly: GCA_007657795.1. NCBI lineage: Eukaryota > Metazoa > Mollusca > Bivalvia > Myida > Dreissenidae > Dreissena > Dreissena rostriformis. The sequence continues at coordinate 86,501 of VMBQ01001578.1, forward strand.
ACGCACATGCATTTAGCCCAGTTTTCCCAGAACGAAGCCAAGATTATAAAATATATAGGATAATCTACAAGTGTACTGTTACTTATAAAATTGTGGAAACACAACTTAATTTTGATAAAACCTTTTAGTATTTGGTTTTGGTACATATTTTTTCTCATTTTTATTCAACATTTAACTTAACAAATCAGCTGATTGTATGCATTTACAGGAAATTAAAGAGCGACTTACTTCCTTATGCGAACTGTTTTCGAATAGAAGCGAAACTAACGATTTAGTTCGTTAGCGGAAGCAGGTTTAAACGTTTTTATATTCAATAATAGTTTCATGTGACTGGCAAACATGTATGTAAAATATTTATTATTTAAGATCACGTGTGAGAATCCGGTCGTTACCGTTATGGGCAGTATTGTCTAAAGATTCCAGAACATGTAACCCCCGTTAGAGTAGCACTTAATTGTTTGCTCTCCTGATTTACACGACGAACATGTTAGTTATACACTCACCAAAAATGCAAACAGTCTAATTGAAATATAACACATGTATTCATTTAAGTGATAACAACAACATCAACACTAAAATATCATTAAAGGTATTGCACATCATTTGTCTACCTCTATTGGATACTTATTCGGTATATCCTCTTCTACATTGACTTCCGAGCTCACGCTTATGCTTTTTCCATACTGGATGGGGTCTGGCTGTATGAATAGCCTCGTCACGACAATCGGAACTTCCGTCGTGTTGCATATTGACCACGAGAACGCATCAGCACCGGATGCGTGGACTGTGTACGCATCATAAGGAGTAGCACCTGCTGTCTAATATGGTATAAACATGGTCATAAATGGAGGACGATTTAATTTAACTTTAATTACAGCACATCTAATTTTCAAAATGTTTATGAGAAAGAATACCGGAACTCATAAGAGGTGTGTGTTTGTTCATCAATATGTATTGTTTTCAATAACTTTTGTTTGTTAGTTAGTTTAGTTTTGGCTAAATTGAGTTTACATTTGTTACAATTATACTTAGGAAAATACGTATATTGGTAATCTTATTATCTCAGAGACATCTTAACTAGATGAATAATCTAATTCTGTGCTCTAAGTTACATGAACGCGTAAGGTGAAAGAAATGTTTCTGACCTTTGTTCCAATCGAATAAAATAACGTAATTGTCAATATAGACAAAATTACAAACAAAACACAATTGCCCATCTTGACTGTTAGTTTGTACAATGTTTTAAACATCCGTGTCGTCAAAATCACTATCATTAATATCCCTTTGATCGCTTCTGTCTTGTTCGTTAACTACCTTGTTTTAACCGATAAGTGACAGCACAACTTCGTCTGGTCATCTACCGTTGAGACATCTTGGAGACTAAAGGTCTGTGACGATCAGCTCCTTCATCCGTTTTTCCGATTGTCCCTTTCGGGTCCTGTAATCAGTATATTTTTTTTTTAAGTTGATTATTATAAGACGATGCTGCATCACGCGAAATACTATGGTGGCTGATTTCTGACAAGACGACAAATGAAGTTACGTGTAGTTGTATAGTGTGTCGGCAAGTTGTCGCATTTTAAACCCTCCAACGCGCCACACGACACATCAGAGGCACCAACACAATACATTTGTAGCCGACAGGTTGACAACACAACATATAAATACCTCGATATTTCGCCCATTTTCCGGCAAGCTGGCAAAATACAGGTCCGTACATTCAAGATCAAGACCATTCTAAAATGTCTAAGGAAAGTTTGTTTTTTGTTTCTAGTTGATATATGGCTGGACACTAAATTAGTTCCAAACTATTTACAATCGTTGTATACATTTATTCTTAAAGTTTTGCCCATAGATATACCTGTAAAGAATAAATTGCATATTGGGCATTACGCGTTGCGTTTTCTGTATCAGTCGATCGTTAGAGGAGGCTGAGGTCACGTACTGTGAAAAGCATATTTATGGTAATTGTGATCATTTATATACCTGAAATAATATTCCTATACAATGTTATTATGATTAAATATAAATTATTAAAAATGTCATCGCCAAAATCACGGCATATATGTATTGCTGTTTGAACCCGTTCACTAAAAAAAGGCAAGATAGTACATTCATCAACTATTCACCATCATCCTATTTATTATTGGATTTTAAATTCATTACGAGGTCCATTATTTTTTAAGTTAGCCAGTGTCCAAAATTTACATAAAAGGCAAAATCACACGACGAACAGGAAACCATATAAATATAACTTGAATAAATTATTCAAATCAACCACAATTAAATATAATGCAAATCTTAACAACTTGAAGATTTACTCTTCAAACATTTAGGATTATAACAGCCAAAAAAGGCTCCGTCACTCCCCCACCCCCTCCCTCCAGTTATTATTGCATTTTTTTCCATCTCTAGAACATGTGTATACGCACATGCCTAAAGTACCTAAGGGAAGCTACGTCACTGAAATTTATTTACAAAGAAACATGATTGGATACACAACAAAAACGTAGGAAAATAAATTGGAAAGGAGTTCTGATATCAGCAAAAGAAACAAGTTTGCACGTAAAAGCTAAATAATAAAAAAACATATTGGAATATAGATAAACTGTTCTTATGGTGTGTATTTAACTCGAAGAATGCTGGTATAGATGTGTTTGTTCTGAAAATCTCTGATTAGTCCCTTTAATAGGAACACAAAAGTTTCTGAGTAAATAACATGATTGGTGACGAAAGATTCATCGACAAGCGAACTAAATAATTATGTCTTCTGTTGATCTGTTATGTTTGCACTTAAAACGTATAAAATATCACTAAATATGTGTGTTTAAGAAAAAATACAGTCAGTTTGTTTTACGGAAAAATTCCTTATATGAGTCGTGTTCTGAGAAAACTGGGCATAATGCATGTGCGTAAAGTGTCGTCCGGGACGACACTTTCCGCACAAACTGGATTTTTGCCAAGAAGAGACATTATCTAAACGAAAAAAACATAAATGCGGATATTGTGGTCCCTGATTAGCCTGTGCGAACTGCACAGGCTAATCTGGGATGACAATTTACGCACAAGCATTATGCCCAGTTTTCTCAGAACGCGACACATATATCCTTATATCGTATAATTGGTAGTAAAAGTAGTAGTTTGTATTTGAAACTTCGAGGATGATATCTTAAGTCGCCACTGATTGTCATTGCTAGAGGTGGTGCACGGTAAACCCATTTATGCCTAGTGGACTCTCCCATCCTTCTAAATTGGATCAATTTATTTCCAGAATTAGGGATGTCTAGTATATTTATTACTATATTTAGAATATTTCATACAGAAATTCTTTTAAGCAAACAGCGCACTCCCTGATGAGACGCCGCATCATGCGGCGTCTCATCTGGGTCTACGCTTTTTGCCAAGGCCTTTTTTCTAGACGCTAGGCATTAATGGGTTAAAATGTGCGACGGCATATCTCTTCATGATCAATCTACTTGCATTATTTATAGTGTGTATATCGTTATGTCACCTATTTTCACGATCTACTTTCGATTTCACATCGCGAAATTTTATTATCGATTATACTGAAAATATGAACTTTTTTCAAGTAATGTAATATACCATTCGTGATATTTGAATCAATATAAACTAATAATTGTAAAAAAATACGGTATTTTAGAACTTTTCTTGTTTCGTCATTCGTGGTTTACAGTCCCTTTAATATCGTGTTCAAGCCATTGTCATTGCGCTCCAGATAATGGTTTCTCTTCATTATATTGACTGATTCTTTGTTTGTTTCTCCAATGTTGTCGCACTCAACACATCATTATATCACGTTAACGATGTTTGTCGCGAGTCAACAAAAACACTTCTTTGTGTTGGAACTCTTTGAAATGTCAATATTTATGGGTTTTGTTCCTAGAAACATAATGTATACAACTGTAGAAAACGTGTCTCAGTATCGGAATGTAGGCGATGTTGAAACCACTTATTGTTTGTACTTGCCAAATCAAATACATCGTTAATTTCGTTTCGAGTAAGTGGCTTTATAATAACTTGATTTACTTCAATGTGGTATTTTAAATGGGCACCATACTAAATTAAAAACAAAGTAAGTGTTCTCAAACACCTACATGCAATCGACGAAAGATTTTTAACTTTTTTGTGTTACCGTATCAATAACAAAACACAAAACGTTTGCTGAAACAATACAAAAACTTGACATACGTGTTCTTATTATGCCCCTGTCCCTTTGAAGAAGCATGGCCCTATTTCGCTGTATCTATCCGTCGGTTGATCGCATGAACGGATGTTCGGTCATGCACATTGGTGTAATGGTTACCTGGGACGACAAAGTATGAAACTACATTGAGTAAGCGTGTTAACCTTTTTGCATGGTGTTTACAAAAAAACATGTACCAGCCAGATGCATCGTATCATTTGATTTGTATTGCTTGCTGATATCTAAATATGTGGAATGGACTGCAATTACAATGATGTATTATGTACGATACATGTTTAAGTTCATGATGATTTTCAATTTGTTTTAAATGAACCGTATAAAGTATTTATCATTATTGGGCTCTTATAACTTTCAGGTTTACCTTTGTGTATATTTACTTGTTTAATGTCACAATAAAGTTCACGATGTATACAGATACCTGACAGCACGAGTATTACATCAACAAGCGATGGTCCTTGTCATACTCAAGTTTATGTCTCTCCTGATATAGTAACAGAAGTTTAACTTCGTGTTTGCGTTGCACTGTTTTGATTTGACAAAGCTTTATTTCCATAAACAAGAATTATAATGCTGCTTATGGAATTTCTCCTGCTAATGTATCGCGATAATGGCCATTGTGTAACATATACATAAAATGCAATAATAATGAACTCGCATAAATATCAATGGTATAGAACCCCTTACAATGTTCCGATTGTTCTTTAAATTAAATATCAAAACTGACACATAAGTTACTAATCTTTGTATGCGAGCTCCAAATCACATCTTTGCAATCGCAAAATACGTGCGAATATTATGGATTTTATGTCACATTGCACGTTTTCATCAAGGTACCTGCTAGTTGTAACATATTGCCACATACTGTGACTTTCGTATACGAACTGTAACAAAGCCTCCTCTTAGTGATACATTCAACGATACGTATACGGCTTGTTCACAGCGGGGTCTTCGCTTCGTTAGCATGGCGATACCGACATTCTCAATGAAAAACGGGGATACTAAATATTGGAATACCTTATATTGTAGTTTACCTTCAAGTTTACCATTTGAATCGTTCACTTATTGACAACGCGTCTAATGCGAGAATCAATTAAAGCACGAATGGATACAGAATTACATAAGCGCTTATCATTATATACTATATTTAGCATGGGTACCTACATATATTTCAATTAATAATACAAATTAATACATTATAATAAACAGATTTATGTAGACACGGGATTGTACAAAACACCGAGAAGCTGTTTTGTGATAACAAAAAAACACGGATTAAATAAACTATGTGCATAGTTCCCAAAAGATAGTATCACGACACATACAATTGTTATTATCTAAAGTGTATTTTAGGATATTGAGGGTTTTTCGTGTGATGCGCAACCACGGATTGAGGAAGACGCGTATTACACAGATTTATATTATATAAATCAGGATTAAAAACTGTGTGAGTATATTTCTTTACTTATTTACAAAGTGTGGTAATAAATAATTGGATCGCTACAGTTGATTTACTATTGTTGGAAATTAGCTTTTGATTATAAAGCTTGGATTATTCCTTACTCGCTAAATACGCTTTAATGTATAAGGAAAGAACGTTAAATAGAGATTTTGAAAATTTGCATGAAATTTAAGTAGAAACAAGTTACGTTTTCATCCTAAATTATTGTATGTTCAATGCATTTCTTTTATGGATTTCGGGTGTTCATATTAACCATTATTTACAAAACTATTCGTAAAAACACGCTTAAAAGCAGACCGTGTTAAATGGTCAGGTTTTAATTCTAGTTTTAAATCACGTTTTATATTATTTAATTCGCGTGCTGTTGTATGTCTTGTGCTTAACCCATTTTTGCAGAGCGTCTAGAAAAAAGGCCTTGGCAAACAGCGTAGACCCAGATGAGACACCGCATGATGCGGCGGCTCATCAGGGTCTGCGCTGTTTGCTTAAAGGAATTTCTGTAATAAATATTCTAAATATAGAAATAAATATACTAGACATCCCTAATTTTGGAAATCAATTGATCCAATTTAGAAGGATGGGAGAGTCCACTAGGCATACATGGGTTAATTGAAGAGGCAGCCGGTCACTAACCTTAATGAGATTGTTTTCTCCTGAGAACTTTTTGATTGCTTTATTATAAGGCCACTTTGCGAGAGAAAATAAAAAAATGTCATCTAACGATTTCTCTAAAAATAAAGAAAATTAATATATACGCTTTTCATTTAACCTATAAAGATGTATACTGTGTGTCCATATGTCAGTCTGGATAAGGCCTTCGATATAAATGATAAGAAATTGTAAACTTAAGCAAAAGTCTGCATAAACGTTTAACGTGCTCGTGCTATGCATGTGGGCTGGAACGGAATGCAAGGTTCTCTGCAAATGTTAGCGAACGAAAAATGTTGGATTTATGCTATTTTAGCATAAACATAAGTTAAAGCAAAAAGAACGAAGCGCAAATACCGGAACCCGTATTTTCAACAAATATTTCTGCGTAAGCATGCCAAATTACTGGACTGGAAACTTACGTTTTTGAACCAAACAATGGTCATTTTTATATGCTTTTGCAAGTTTTTATTAATTATTTGACGCAACTAAATAATTTCAGATGACACTATCGAAAGTGATAACTTCAGTAATTGAATTAAATAATGCAATTTAGCATCCTATTATTCGATGATGTTAATTCGCATATTACTTACTGTGGTATTCAACTCAAGAATTTGCTCCAGGATTTAGGATTGTCTTTTTTGTATTATAAATCTGATATAACCACTAGTGATGTTAATTGTATATGTCAGCGTATAAAGGATATTAGTTTACAAACATGGGTTAGTGATATTGATAACTTGCCTAAACTTGATACGTATCGTTTATTCAAATCAAATTTTGATTCCGAAAACAATTTAGATATTGTGGTAAATGTTAGGGATAGAATTTGTTTGACTATACTTAGCTGTTCTGCACACTCACTATTCATAGAAGAAGGAAGATATAGAAATATATGGCAAGCGAAATGCACATAAAAGACTTTGAACCCGGGTTCAAAGTGCCGTTTGCAAATTAATGCCTTCAAGAGTTTGAACCGCGGTTCAAAGTGTGTCTAAAATAGATACAAATCTGTTATCTGAGACAACCAATTAGCGGAGCTTAAACCACAATTAGAATGTAAATGCCGCGACTTCATTGGTCATCTCTTAACTATAGGGTTAAGAGACTTTGAACTGCGGTTCAAAGTCTTAAACTGCGGTTCAAAGTCTTAAACCGCGGTTCAAAGTCTTAAACTGGGGTTAAGACGCGCGGAATGCACATTAATTATTTAACAGTTAACTATAGGGTAAAGAGACTTTGAACCCGAGTTCAAAGTGCCGTTTGCACATTTATTCCTTAAACCCGAGTTCAATAGTTTGAACCGCGGTTTAAAGTGTGTCTAAAAATAGATACAATTCTCTTATCAACATAATTCAGAGACAACCAATCAGCGGAGCTTAAACCACAATAACAAGACAAATGTCACGATTTCTGGCTCCCAGTAGAAAAAAGAATCCACTTCAAAATACTCACCAATGCTTTCAAAGCCTTAAATGGACAATCGCCTGTTTATCTTAAAAACCTACTTGAAGTCTACGAACCAAAGCGAAACTTAAGATCAAAGAACGAAGCGACTTCATTAGTGATTCCAACGAAGATTAAATCCGTATCATACGGGGAGCGAAGTTTCACGTACGCTGCCCCCAAACTCTGGAACTCACTTCCATCAAACGTTCGTGGTTCTCTAACACTGAATTCCTTCAAAAAGGCACTGAAAACTCACCTCTTCCTCCAATCTTATGCAACATAAGCAGTGGTTTATTCAATTGCGGCTCGGACTGAACCTAACCATATTATCCCGGCCCTATAGGAAAACTAAAATCAATAAATAAATAAATAAATAAAAACTCAGATCAATAATGGCAATCTTATGTACTAATGACGGGCGGGCCTCGGACGATGGTCACTTCGGTGTAGTCCATATGGCCACTCGTCTGGGCCCGGCTCGAACTGTACCTAACCATATTATCCCGGCCTTATAAGTGTAAGTTACCTGTATAAAATAGTTATGCGGGCCACGGGCTTAATTCTGAGGAAAAATAGTATACTAAGATTAATTAATTTGGTTCTAAAACTGTACCGTAAACAATTCATGATATATGTATTTTTAAAGATTCAAATTAATAATGTATGACTCATTTACTGACTACCAAATTTCTGGAATAGATTTCTGTGAGAATTACGATATCACATTGTGATCATCAGGCTACAGTATAGCCCTCACAAAATCGCAACCAGATATCTACATAATTATTAGCTGACATAAATTCAAATCTTATGTACTTATGACAAGAGGAAAATTGCATCAATAAATAAATAGATATAGAAACACTGCATGTAATGTGCACGCCGAGAACCTATATTTGTATTTGGGGTCCAAATTGACTTTGGATTGGTAGTACATTACAGTGCAGTGTTCAATAACACATTGTTGACGTCAATACATAAAAAGTAAATAAACAATACTATAAACAAGACAAAGATGAGGGAGCTGTCTATAACGAACGTTCGCGGTTTCCTCGTCTGCGCTTTAAGATACATAGGAAAATTACACCAATAAATAAATAGATAAATAATACTAAAACGAAAAAAAAAAATTGTTTTTGTTCTTGTTTTTTACGTAGTACTTATAGTTTAAGTTTTAGATTTTTATTTTGTCAATAATTGTCTTGTAGCTATACACATAGAGTAGTTTTATAGTGTCTTGTTGATCTTTCTAATCTAGGGTTACTATGCATGTTTTTAAGTACGTAGCACTTATAGTATAAGTATAATAGAGTAGTTTTATAGTATAATTGAGTAGCTTTGATCGATTTCTTTTAAAACTGTGTTGCAAAATGTATTCGTATCTGCGATACGTCAAATGTTCTTATGTAAAGCGCCTTTGAACGTGCACTCTTGTATGAAAAGGGCGCTATATAAATCCGGTATAATAATAATAATAATAATAATTTCATTGGTCGTTTTTTAACTATAGAGTTAAGAGACTTTGAACCGCGGTTCAAAGTCTTGAATCCGGGTTCAAGAATTAATATGCAAACGGCACTTTGAAACCGGGTTCAAAGTCTCTTAACTATATAGTGAACTGTTGAACCGTGGTTTAAGACTTAACGTGCATTTCGCTTGCCATAGAAATATTCCAAAAAGTGAACGAGTATGTACAATGTGTAATATGGGTGTAATTGAGAATGAATACCATTTTTTTTTAGTTTGTTCATTGTATAGAGATTTAAGAAAACTATTGTTACCTAAATATTATCTACTCTGGTCTTCTATTATAAAATTTAAGCATGATGTCTTCTTCGAATAGAAAGACATTAATTAACTTGACTAAATTTACTAGAATGGCATTTGATTTAAGATCTAGTCACAATTAGTATTTTGTATGTATATATGTATATTGTTTATTGTTGTTTTGTTTTTTTGTAAACATTCACACAACCATTAATTATTATTTCATGTCCATCATATACACCATACTTTTCATCACAATTGTTGAATATGCATTTATTTACACCGTCATTACATGTATTATGTATGTTGCTTGGCTTTGTCGAATGTTATTGCCAATAAAATTGACTTGACTTGATTAAATTTTACATTACAATATATCACAGATTATACTTTCGTTGTTTTTTTTTTATATTTTTACAATCTTATCTTAAAGTGTACCAATGTTTATTTTGAACTGCATTTCAAGTGTCTTAAATATTTTTTATTGAACATATTGTTTTATCACATCAGTTTTGAGAAACGGGCAACATAGTGGACAAATGTCTACGTCGCCATTGAATGCAACAACAACGCTCTCTGTCCCCGCGTTGACGTCAGCGTACGATGACGTCACGACGGCTTGGAAGGCTGTAGAGACCATTGTGATGATCGTGATCATGTTCATCACGACTGTGGGCAACGTCTGCCTCTGGGTGGTCGTGCTGAGGTCAAGGGCGCTGAGGACTGTGACCAGCATGTTCATTCTTGGGTTGTCCACCGCAGGTACGGAATACTAATAATTAAGTAAGCTCATTCATCAAAGCTTGAGCAAATATCTTCAAATACTACAGTCTCGTAGGGTTTTTAGAGAATAAACTGTTAACAGACCATATCAGTGTTGGTAGAGTTTCAAGGGTCTGCTTCGTGAGGATGGTTAATAGAATGTTTAGTCTCCACTGACAGTTGATCAATAGACAGTGGTCAAGCGAGTCCTGAGTTGACCAATAAATCGTCTATATTTGTATTGGTAAATACAAACACTTGGTTGCAAAATCCAATCGAAAATTGAGTAAACTCTTAAACAAACAACCAACGGGCGCCTCTATGGAATACCGTTAGGACCATCGTGGTTACAAATTAAAATCCAGAGGGCGAGAATGCGAGAACGCGAGAGTACGATTGCGACAATACGAGAATGCGATGACGAGAGTGCGAGAATACGATGACGAGAGTGCGTGAATACGATGACGAGAATGCGAGAACGCGATAGTACGCTGAAGACAATGCGACAGTGCGACAATACGATGGCGACAGTGCGATAGTACGATGGCGACAATGCGATAGTCATATCGTACCGCGCCATCGTATTGTCGCACTGTCGTCATCGTATTGTCGCACTGTCGTGAACGTTTTCTCGCACTCTCGTCATCGTATTCTCGCACTCTTGTCATCGTATTCTCGCACTCTCGTCATCGTATTCTCGCATTGTCGCCATCGTACTCTCGCGTTCTCGCATTCTCGCCCTCTGGATTTTAATGTGTAACCACGATGGCACTAACGGTATTCCGTACGCCTCCGTACATTTGTGTCTACTGGTTACTTACAGAGTCTGAAGAGGTTCAACTGTCAGCTGTACGAAGTCTTTTTAGAGTTTTAACTGTCCACTTTCGATTGTGATATTTTTAACAATCAGCTGTACGGAGTTTTTTTTTAGTTTTTATTGTTCACTGTAGTAAGAATAATTGGTAGCGTTAAAGCTACCCACTGAAGTAAGATTAATTTGTAGCGTTTAAGCTACCCACTGAAGTAAGATTAATTTGTAGCGTTTTAGCTACCCACTGAAGTAAGATTATTTTGTAGCGTTTTAGCTATCCACTTAAGTACGACTAATTTGTAGCGTTTTAGCTACCTACTGAAGTACGAATAATTTGTAGCGAGTTAGCTACCCACTGAAGTACGACTGTCCACTGTAATATCGCTGTATTACATAAACACGGACTGCTAAATGGTGATAACATACTTAAGATATGGTGTTTCCGAAAACATAAAGTATATAGACGGGGGTTGAATACCAAATGCACTTAAATATCTCCAATAAAAATACAACGGACGTGATATATGTAACATCACGGATGATAATTTAAGTAACAAACACATATTCTTCCTAACTTGAGGGATTAATTACTTATTTAACTAACCATACATCAATTAACTGAGTGGATGTACACGCACAACTAGCAGGGCTTTGAACGTTTTGGTGTCCAATAACCCGACGGTCAACCAGGTAGAAATTAATATTTCGATCTTTTTTTGATAAATTCATATTCATCATATTCAATTGATATTCATAAACATTGTCACAAAATTAATAATAGAGTGCTCAGTCATTTTTGCTTCATTCGATCATGTTCGCTATAATAACTTTAAATTTCTAAGGTCAGCTGAAGAAATAATGTTAAATAGAGATTTGAATGATTTCTGCATGTCATATCATATCCTTTTAAAGTTGGAAATATATTGTTTGTCGTAAAAATGGTAACGATAAAAAGTCCAGTCGACTAATCTATCTTAGTTTTTGGAGATGTTAGTGGAAACAAACACCATGGGTGTGGCCGTATTCACTTTAAAAGATTTTAAACGGAGACAATCGTTACTCGTTTAATTCTTTATCTGATGTTTTAATTTGACTGGTTGTTTAATGTAATCATGAACATATGTGCAATGGTATATTTTCTTTAACTGAATTTGTAAACCACCATAAGCATGATTGTGACAGGTTTTATTTTTGTATTGTGGTTTTCAATTTCCTAATCAAGCAGTTTGGATTAAATATCAGCAAAGTCAGATTATTTTTGTAAATTTGAATGTGATTCATAAATGATATTATCACGAGAAAACGAGATTCATATATCGCCATTGGTTATTTTCGCCGTGCCACCAGTTGTTAAAACAATCTCAATTTATACTTTTTATTATATCAGTGTTAACTTTTTAATATAAATAAAGCGTATACACACAAACTCTTACAGTATATTGATGAAAACCGAGTCAGCGGAACGAAAAAGGTGTCTTCTTTGCTTAAATAGACTGTTTTCCGTTTAAAGAGGAGTTATGAAGGTTCAGTTAATGTCACTTTTAATGTCACCCACAGCTGTTGTCACGATGAATGAACATAACAGAATAGAACGTAAGGTTCATTTGTTCACCCAAGTGTACACATTGTAATGAAAAGCCCCGTTAAATTATTCATATTTCGTCAAAGGAATCTAATATCTATATGCATCACTGCACAAAATACAGTTCTGCACACTATGGCGTCTGTGTATAAAATGGCATTCAATCGTTTGAGTGTTTGTGACTCCCGCTGACCAACTGTCTCATATGAATAAGACACAATCATGCGTATCCATAGCAGATTTATTGCGTAAAAACATTTAAGATAAAGATAATAGGTAAGCTAATTAAGCTAAATCAAATAATGGAAAATGTTTATTTTCAGGAGAGAAAAAACGTGTTTACCTATGGAATGCTTTTTCTATATTTAAGGCAAATGACCAATAGCTTATCCAATATCGGACATTATTAACCCAATAGTTAACATAACTATAACATTATGTCGTCTATTTCAGATATCCTCGTGGGCGTGGTCAACATGCCCATCACGGTTTACACGATTTTCATGGGTCGCTTGGAGTTCTCGCACAGCGCATGTGAAGTTTTTGGCTTCCTGAACATGATCACATTGGTAACGAGCGTCCTATCACTATGCAACATTTCTATAAATAGATATGTCATGGTGTGTTATCCACAGAAGTTCAAGGATATTTATACAGTCCGAAACGCTATTTTTATGATCATAGGTTGGTATTGTAGCAAAGACCTTGTGTATTCAATGTTTTATTTCATTTATTTTCTTTTTTTACGCTAGTGCGCTTTAATGTTGACCACAAAGGGAGAAATATGTTATTCTCAGTTGAAAAATGGCCAAATTAAAATACTTGTTCTGTATTACAAATTCTGAAACGATCAAAATATAATTTTGTAACATTTAATCTAGCATTTGTTTTCGAAAATGATATAGGACTAGGAAGACGTACACATTATTGTCAGTAAGCGCAGGTTGAGAAATGTAATCTCTGAACGTTCGAATGAACATATGTATGTTGACATTATCAGCATATAACTAACATACAGCCCGCAAACTAAACACTTTAATATGTAGTGTATTGCATAAAATATAATGTGTAATTAAACATTTCAAAAATGATAGTCGAACTAAGCACTATTATGTGCTTGTCTCTATTTCAGGTGTAGTCCTATGTTCGATTCTACTCTCTCTACCGCCAATGATTGGTTGGTCTGAATATGTATACACGCCCTCGCATTCGTTCTGTTTCGCTAATTGGCAGAAACACGTGTCTTACGCGCTCTTCATGATTGGCTGCTGCTTCGGGATTCCTTTCATGGTCATGTCAGCTTGCAATGTGTTCATACTGCGATCCGTAAGAGCAAGCAGACTGCGAGTCAAAGCCTCCGTACGTACTCGGCCATCGGCTGACTCAATTGAAACTTCCAAAAACCGGTCAACGCTTGGTATGAAGAGAAAACATTTGCCAACTGAACAAAATATTGTGTCGTTTAAACGATTATCTTTAAATATGTCGTTTCTAAGGTCAACAATAGAGACGTCGATCCAAAACATACCGCCTGTGCCGGAAATTATCAAATTATCCAACACTACTAGTACAAATTTAAACAGGGAACCAAATAAAGACTACCAGTTGTTAGCCAACACACTATCTACCATAGATTTAGAGTCAAACATTCGAATGACTTCGTTTCGCGTTCTCACGAAAGTTAGTCCATCGACAATTATCTCAGACCCCTCGTCTTCCCAGTCAGCGAGTTCGACGTTAAAGCGTAAACAAAATAGCAGATACCTTCATCCACACTGGAAACCAGCGTCAGAAAACACACCGTCAGGCAGCGTGTCGCCCGGGCCAGCAATTTCCGTTGACCCATCATCGGACGTGTCGCTAGTCGTAACTTCGAATTTAGAAACAGAAACTAATGCTAAGGGATCGTTAAATGACGTACAGATGAGAAAACCCGAGGGGAGACAGACGCCGTCCGTAAGACGTCGAGAAGAGATACGACTTGCCTTTTCGCTCATAATTGTTGTTGTGGTATTTGTAATATGTTGGCTACCCTACTGTATAAGTATGCTACTTTTGATATTTTACTCGGGGCATGTGGCACGAGAGTTCCATATGTTTACAATAATTATAGGATATACAAATAGTTGTTGTAACCCTATCATCTACGGTGTTATGAACAAACGGTTCAAGGTGGGATTTCGGCGCATTTTCTGTTTCTGGAAGAACAGAAACAGTTAAGATCTAAGTTGTTCTTAGTCATATTTAAACACGTTCACACACATAGGTTACAAGCAGAGCTATTTTGAGGTTTCATTCTCACGTTTTAAGTTTCAATGTTTCAGACTAGTTCCCGGTTAAATACATAAATACGATTAAATTAATATCAAGTATATCCTAATATTAAAAATCCACTTAGTCCTAGTGTTCAAAGCGGTGGAAAATAATCGTATACGAAGAACTTGAAGTAATTTCTCTGGTAAGCATAGGCATATTTAATTGGAATCGATATTCTACCGGAACATCAAATTATTTACAGGAAAATGATCATTTCCAATTAAATATCAAATAAAAGATCAGATGTTCATAATGAAAATATAAAAATTAGTTCTCCTACGCAAGGTTGATTTACAGTTAAACTCTTGTTGAACTCGCCCAAGTTGTTTTTCATGTAAGGAGTGATAATTAACATAGTTCCTGAACTGGTTAAATAATATATGGTTTCAAACGGCAACGAGTGTCGGATCCATTTAATTGATTGGACCTCATTATAACAATGAAGAACACGTGAAATAAAACGTCATAATAATATTTAACAATTATAACCACTTATTGACAAGGTGATTTCACAATTCCACATGTCTCCTTGTTTATCATGCAGTATAAAGTAATTTGCATATCGGCCCACATATTTTTTAATTCACTTCAGCATAAGTGAAAATTAAATGCATCATGTCAGCATTAGTGATATAATAAATAATTAATAATTGTATAATGAACTCTCGAACGGAAAGAGAAGAGATAGAGAACGACAGAGGGCTCGATCAACGTACAACAGATAACCGGATAGAATGTCGTTTAGTTTAAGACAAACCATTCACACTTAAAACCAGTAACACAACTAGAACAACTAGATGAAATGCATCTGAGAGCTGTGTAACAAAGGCATGACTTGTAGAGGGTAGACAGTGAAAGTGCCTGTTTACAGGGCAAGATGAATCGATGCTAGCTAATTGTGCTATTTGATTCCCACGTGGAACTCGTAAACATAGCAGCAGCATGAATTATGGATAATTGTCACACAATTTCGATAGTTGATCCGTCATTTTGATCAAGAAATCAATGGCTATCTCGCCTGTTCAAAGATTTCAAGCATAAACAAAGATGATAAAAAGGGTATTTAAAAACAAAACACACTTAAACAATTTAACAAGCTCTTCGATGTATGTGCTTTGTTTCCTTGCATTTTGTTTTAACCGGGATATGCATTGGTTTTCATTATTTAGAAATAAGCATAATTATAGTCTTATACACTATTTTAAGTTACCTAGGCAATTGATCAGCCGATTTAAAAATCTTATGTTACCACTGCTGTGGGATCAATGACATAAGAATGTATTAATAACTGTACGCATTTAGCGGTTGTGTAAATGCTGAACTATACGCACGTGATTGATATAAGGCCAATTCTTTGCGTCATCTGGCAACATAATGATAATCTAATTGATAGAGGTTGTTTTTTTCTATTGCGCTGTTGTCATTTTTCGGCCGTGGTTGTACTGTTTTTTTGTTAACAATCATTGTGTATCTATGAATTTTGATTGATATAGTTTGTACCTTAGCTAAAAAGCAGTGATACATCTGCATTCTGCGATATTATCAATTGTTTGAAAGTCTGTACTATTGTATGAGAGAAAGCAGTAAAGAGTTTATTTAAAACAAATTCATCTTTCCATAATAAAAGGCTTGACATTTCACCATGTACTGAACACAATAATTTCTGAATACCTTTACTATATACGCCAAGTCTAAGGCTTTACAGAAATTATGTATCATCGGATTAATTTTCTGCCATATATTGGTTTAATCAAACAAACTATCCCATGTTCACGAATATACCCAGCAGTAATTAACCTTATTGCAACTAGGTGAATATACTCGACTCGTATAGAGACTTGGTATGATCGTTAACATTATTAATCGTGCTCAAATTATATAAATTAATCTGAGGTCAGAAGTTAACAGAAAAGCGTGAACAATAAAAAGTACAGGGTGGCTATGATATAACAAGTTTGTTGTGTAGGTTCACCTGTACAATGTGTGCTTAGGCATGGAAGTACCGGTACGTTATATATTATTAAGGCTATTGTCCAAGTGCGTTGACACACAATACCAATAAGCGATCGCTCCGCCCTATAAGCTTTGTTTATATAAAATGCTTATTCCGTTACTCCAACATGTTTTGTTTGTCGGACCATGCGACGTCGATAAACGGAATCGGATTGGTTGATACGTCACTTTGATTGACCGCTGGCGAGTGGTCAACTTGGCGAAATTAAATCATAAACGTGCTCATAATACCTCTGACAAATTAGTGACTAGGAACACCGTTAGTAGAAGTGTACACCATGGTAGCGGGACGATGAGCACACGTGTGAATAAAAAAAAATGTGGCACGAAAGCTGCTTGCACGGGGTGGAGCGGGTGGGGGCTGTAGGGGTGTTCGACTGGTTTCATTTGTGTTTTTACTAAAAACACCAATAACCAAAGTCAGATAAAAATAATAGTAACCAGGGTTTCAACAAATAATAAATGTACACAAATATTGCCGTCAAATAATGCAACTTGTCAATGGTTTGGATCAAACATGCACATAAGTAACAATATTACATAATATATGGGCCGCGCTCTGTGAAAAGGGGGTTTAATGCATGTGCGTGAAGTGTCGTCCCAGATTAGCCTGTGCAGTCCGCATAGGCTAATCAGAGACGACACTTTCCGCCTTAACTGGATTTTCGTCAAGAAGAGTATTCATTTAAACGAAAAATATAATAAAAGCGGAAAGTGTCGTCCCTGATTATCCTGTGTGGATTGCACAGGCTTATCTGGGACGACACTTTACGCATACTAATATGCATTAAACCCCCTTTTCACAGAGCGAGGTTCATGTGTAATGTTCACATTAAATGTTTACATAATAACCGTTACGTTTGATAAACCTACCCTGTTTTATTGATACACCTGGATACATTACAATATATGTACCAGCACATTAAACTGTACGATACTTAGCTTTGTTTCAATTACTTTTAGTCTGATACATAGGCAATGTTTTCGTTTACATTATATTTTGTGAATTGTCACAGTTTCTATGACGATATTGGTCTGATATTACGGTAACTTTCATAGCAACATAGTCTAATTCTTGAAAAGTGCGACCATTATATGTTAAAATGAAGTGCCATTCGCGGAGGATAGGTGTTTTTGTAACATTAAATACTTGTCCTACTTGATCAAATTCACATGCTCCACATGAACAAGCAAAACAACTCTCACACTATGATCTGAACAAATATTATATCGGCAACTTTACACGCTCGTGTGCTGACTGCAGAATATTGTTTGATTTTAATGCCAATCGACAATTTAGCTAAGATATCGCAACACGCCATAACACAATTCAGTGTTTTTGTTATTATTTTCTTTTGCTAGATTCCCAGTGTCCTGAAATCTGCCAAAATAGAAATCTGCCGCGTAACTGGTTGTGATTAGCATAGTTGCAACGCAACTATGCTTATGTCAGAGCTACATTTCGAAAACCGACATGGAACGGTTGACCATTATGAAGCCTTACCTGATCAAAAATCAGACGAAATATCTATTTAATATAGTATATGGTAATTCTTACAATTTTTTATTTAGAAACGTTTTTCTAACGTTTTCTTCCAAAAATATTGATGACACCGTTTTGAGTGAATTTTTCTAAGACCGTTTTAAGTGAAAAAAACCTTCTAAGAAACTAAAACAAATTTCGTTCGTAAAACAATTATGTTCTTGTTGATAGTACCCTCATACCTCCTTTCTTTTTCCTTTGTTTACTGTTCTGGGAGAGGTCAAATGTTAACATAACTGAATTCATTAGGCCCTGGTTTAAGGATATGTAAAATTTCATTGGTTAATTATAAATTGAAATTTACGTATTCTCAACAGGAAGTGGGGCATACAGCACTTTCATTCTTTGAAAATGTGTAAAAAATGGCGGAATACGATGAATGTTTTCTGATATATGACATGGATTCTGACCTGCCTTTCTATGGATTTGATGAAGTAGAGTTTGAAAGTAATAGAGATGTGTTAATTGAAAATAAAATGATTTACTTTGAGCCAGAAATTAACGTTTAGTAGAGCTAACGGTTTAAATGTGGCATCGAATTTAATGGATTCGCGCGAATTCTGGACGAGTGTTGTGTCTGTAAAATATTAAATGGAAAGCTGTAAATGTATCAAGTCGGAAAAGAAAACGGATGGTTGCATAATGGTATGCGTGAAATCATGTAATTCTACGTATTTATTTTCATAGTTATGTCTTTTTGTAACCATTCACATTCGTCAAGATTTGGAATTTCCGTTTCTAAAAATAGAAAATTTTGGTAGCATGAACCATCAAGGGAGGCGACTCGTGATGTCAAAAATCGTTAACATTTACTTCAGCATTAACTTCCCAGTATCTTGCAACTAGGCTTTCAACGCCATCGGCGCTCTCGTTTTCATTTGTGAGCGTTAGCTCACAAACAATGTAGAGGCAATTTTGAAAATCACTATGGCTTAGCTACAGTAGGAACCGTAACCCATGACTGCCTGTGTGGATAACTGCAGTAAAATTTAGCAGACAACGAATGCTTAAAGCGTCTTCTCTAACCACCGCATGTTCATTACATAGAGTGTATGTATTCAAAAATATTTAACAGCTTGTAAGACAACGTTGGCCAGTCTAGTGTTTATCATTGAAATCTGTTCATATTGGCTACTTTCATGGAAAACTGGGCTTAATGCATGTCAAATAATATTAGCCTGTGCACACTGATTAGCTGTATCAATGATTTGGAAAAAAAACACATATCGACCTGTGCTTTAAGACACACTCTTTATAAATTTGAATGGGTTGGGATCATTTCAAACTTGCGATATAAAAAAATATAACATAATTTTGAAAACTGAGCTGCGTCTAAGATTATACAACAGCGAACAAATTCAGTGCCTTCAGCGCTTTGATTCTTTAATGCTAGGGTTCCACTGTTGGGCGATCTGCAACGCACGCCCATATTCACCACATATTAACCACATATAACTGATCGCAGCATTTTTTCTGATATTTAAGTCTTTGATAGAATGTTATGCGTGTCCATAAGTTATAATACGGTGCTTCGCGCTCGGTTACGATCTATTTTTCAAAGAGACAATAACTTATTCACATAAAATGTAAACAATCAATTGTCGAGCGTATTTCCTTTTAATGTTAATCTCATTTTGGCAAATAGACGCTCTGCATAATATATATAATGGGCCGGCATTGCTTTTGGTGCGATATTCACATAAGTGTATTGTTACTTGACATCGGTGGGAAACGATTTCACTGATCTGCAACAAAGATTCAACCGATGATCAACAGACATGGTGTACGTGTTTATACGGTACATTTGAAAATGTTTCAAAGCGCATGATAAGTAAGGAATATATATAATTGACACCTAGCTCGGTACAAAAGGAGTGGACAATATGAACTTGGCGAAATTCTTCAGATATGCCACGTATCCTTTATTTGAAAGTAACAAAGACGGGTCAACAAACACTCCCATATTCTAACATAAAATATTTAATAACATCTTAGTAAAACACCCCACCATATTCTAACATGAAACATTTAATAAACTCGAAGTAAAACTTTATATAGAATCTTAGTCAAAATCTAAAACCACTATCGAAATTAGAAAACGTGCGATATAGAGACAGCTTTTATGTGTTACCAATAATCTATTTATACTTCAAATATATAAATATCGTGCACAATGCACACACACGTGCATTTACTGATGAAAATAACATGCTCCAGATGTACCACTAGCTAGTATCGCATGTTTGACAATCATAAAGACAGATGTTTTGTTAATAAACAAACACCCACATATGTTAACAGAATACATTAAATATAACTTTACAGAAAAAAACAATATCCATATCAAAAGAACAAAACTTATGTGTTACAAACACATTTCATGTGTAACCAACATTTTAATGCTTTACCTGTCTCGTTGATTTTCGTGCGAGTTAAACATGAAAGTGTCGTTTGGAAATCAACCGTATGGTTTGAATTGCCATTCACGAACTAATTCATTGTGTGTAAGCGCCACAGACACGTGTCTACATTTGAAGTCAGCAGTGTTCTACAAAACATGTAACCATAGCAATTAAAACGAAACAATGACCGACGACACATATTGTTTCAAAGCGTAGAGGAACGTTTCGTGATGCCGTCTGCTGATTTATTTCTGCAACACTGACATTAAGACTCACATATATCGATGAATTCCTACAAAATGCTTTGTCATTCTTGTGTCTTATGAATAGAGCTTGTTTTTGGATACAAAATATGTGCAATGAACAACATTTGGAACAAATCCGTAACGTGCATTGGAAAGTTTTGGAACCAAACGTACAGGACAGTATTTGTTTCAACAACATTTCAGCATCTTGTGACATTGAGAACGAAACAAGTTTCAGGATCGTGTGACATTGAGAACGAAACAAGTTTCAGGATCGTGTGACATTGAGAATGAAACAAATTTTAGCATCTTGTGTCATTGAGAATGAAACAAAATTCAGGATCGTGTGACATTGAGAATGAAACAAATTTCAGCATCTTGTGTCATTGGGAATGAAACAAATTTCAGGAACGTGTGACATTGAGAACAAAACAAATTTCAGGATCGTGTGACATTGAGAATGAAACAGATTTCAGCATCTTGTGACATTGAGAATGAAACAAATTTCAGCATCTTGTGACATTGAGAATGAAACAAATTTCAGGAACGTGTGACATTGAGAACGAAACAAATTTCAGGATCGTGTGACAATGAGAATGAAACAAATTTCAGCATCTTGTGACATTGAGAATGAAACAAATTTCAGCATCTTGTGACATTGGGAATGAAACAAATTTCAGGATCTTGTGACATTGAGAATGAAACAAATTTCAGCATCTTGTGACATTGAGAATGAAACAAATTTCAGCATCTTGTGACATTGAGAATGAAACAAATTTCAGCATCTTGTGACATTGAGAATGAAACAAATTTCAGCATCTTGTGACATTGAGAATGAAACAAATTTCAGCATCTTGTGACATTGAGAATGAAACAAATTTCAGCATCTTGTGACATTGAGAATGAAACAAATTTCAGCATCTTGTGACATTGAGAATGAAACAAATTTCAGCATCTTGTGACATTGAGAATGAAACAAATTTCAGCATCTTGTGACATTGAGAATGAAACAAATTTCAGCATCTTGTGACATTGGGAATGAACCTCTAAATGCCAAAGATGATTGAACAGTCTTTTCTTCATTTTCACCTCAGAATATATAAGACTCAAATGGTGTACCCTTAACGAAAGCGTTAAAGAGTGTGAGAGAAGTTATCTATAAGCAGTACTATTAGACGAGACCTTGAGCGTGTATTGGGCTTACAGTATGGTGCATTTTAGGTTTGGATATTACAGTAACTTAAAAACGGATTTGCTTACTAAGTCGCTAGACTTTTGGAACTAAGATTAGTTATTAATTAGCAGTAATATCAGTCGATATCAGTGTGATATGAGCGACCTCCTTTATTCGATTGAATAATAGGAAAAAATCACTTGGTTTATAAGATACACGTAAGTCTATATTAACTTTTCGCAATATCAATCAATTAATTTTCAGGTTTTTTAAATATATTTTTAATCAAAACTAAACAGAAGATTTAAAATTATAAAATCATTTGATTGCATGCGTTTGATTTACCGAACGCACAAAAACAACAACATTTTTTTATAATTATTTAAATCAACAAAGCAATCTAAAACACACTACAAACGAATGATAAAACATATATAACATGGCAACGCCTTTATAGACTAATTACGTGTCTACCACTCAGTCATAAGCATCTCATATACGATCATCTAATTTAACAACATTGTAATCAAAGTCCTCATCATAATTATTATATATATTGAGTTAAATAACCAGAAGCATTTGGTAACATAACAATCAAACGTATTGCACAATATATAACTGTAAACTTGTATCATTTTGTGACAACATGACCTGGAGTATAACCGATATAATAGCCGCGTTAATGCTTGACAACAAGTTCAAATTATAGCTATGCACTTCCGAAGTAAACCGGTGATTGAAAGCCATTTATAATTTGAAAAGTTTATATTCTGTTTACTAAAATAAATATACTGTTTGTACTACACATGTACAACTCCGTGTATCTATACAAATACCGCATCTCTATGAAGTCGCCCATATGTCTTTCATGTATGAGCCTTGTTCTGAGGAATCTGGGAGTAATGCATGTCGTCTCAGATTAGCCTGTGCAATCCGCACAGGCTAATCAGGGACTTCACTTTAAGCTTTTTTGACATTTTTCGTTTTAATGAAGACTCTTCTTAGCAAAAATCCGATTTTTGCGGAAAGTGTCGTCCCAGATTAGCCTGTGCGGACTTCACAGTCTAGTCTGGGACGACACTTTATTTGCATGCAGTATGCCCAGTTTTCTCAGAACAAGGCATATATGCCTTCGTGGGATATGTCTTGACCGTTTATGGTCGTGAGTGTCTCTTTTTACAACACCCTCGCTGGTTCAGTGCCGTCCACAGTGTCATCAGGTCGAGGCTTATGACCACTGCAAGTATGGTCACCATGACAACCACTGCTATCCGTCCCATGTTCGCCGAGGATACACGGGAGTCCTGTCTGCTTTCTTTCTTTGATCTTGCCAATGTTGTTTGAGACGGTTCAATTGTCAGTTCTTTGACTAGAATGTATATAATCTCCTCATTTGTCATGTTACCCCACTCAGCCTCTTTATTGCAAATACAAGGTGAGATGAAGATATTTTGAAAGACCTTGGTCGTGTTTGCAATGGGAAGGGTTGTTCTACCTGAAATTAAATGCATGCAACACGGAAATAAAAACCGTTGATATAAGCGCGATTTATAATCATAATCATATGCACGTTATACTTTTGTTGTTTTCGTTATAACTTTTAACTTTTATAACATATTTCTTTGAAGAAGGATGGCCGAAGATGTGGTTGACAGCGACACGAAGGTAAATTTATTCATAATTTCAGAATTGTCATATGTTTTCGCGGTGTGTCCTCGATTTTAAACTAACCAAAAATACGTCAAAACGAAAGTACGGTTGATATTCAAATGCATTATTTTTCTCTTTCCGGAATATTGTTTTAGTATGTTGATGCTGCATTAACAAAAATAAATGTATATAAAGTGAAAAACGCCGAAAATAAACAACGGCTGCGATAGACACCTATATACTGTTTGATGCGTCTAATATCACTTTAATGTAATTCGGCAAAGTTTTTCAATCAAAATACTAGTATGTGGTTCTACATCATCGAGCATATGAATAAGAATATGTATACAATTTCTCTCAAACTCGAATAAATATAGTGATGTATCGTACCCATAGCTATGCATGAAGATTCTGGTTGACTCCAGTTACCAAAGCAGGTGCGGGTAGATGGACCACTGAGCTGGTAACCAGCATCGCAAGTGATGTTTGCATGATCACCATAGGCAGTTCCACCGGAGTAGGAAACCAATCCATTGGTGATTGAAATATTGCCGCATAATATTCGTAAACATACTGGAGCCGCTTTGTCCCAGTGACCCGTCGAATTGCATGTGGTGCTATCAGATCCAACCAAGGCATAGCCAGTGTCACATGAGTAGTTTGCGATTGCTCCATACGTTGTATTGTTCATGGTGACTTTACCATGCATGATGTCAAGTAGTTCCGGACAACCTGTGGGAAATATCAAATTTGATTTATTAACAAATGATTACTTTCATTTGATACAATTTATTTGATTTAACGAAATGTTTGATCTACAATAAAAACTATTCATGGAATATGCATTATATCGGCGAAGTGTTATACAACCGGTTGACTTTTTGAGCTATTGAAGTTTTTTAATTTTGCCACAAAGTGTATTCGTCTAAAAGGCTGTCATGTTATACAATTATTTGATGTCTTTGTGCATTGAACCGGAAACAAATTGAACAACTTTAGCAAAGGAAATATAATTTTGCTTGATAAACATCACACCTTTTTTTGCAATAACGTACATAACAAATCATGTTATAAGTATTGTTAAAATGGTTTATTAAGAGAGGTCATCAAGAAGTGTTCTCCTCATAATGTTTCAAGAGTTTCATTATTCCGATTCCTACTTAGTGTTTTGCCTTTTCAGAATAAATATAAGTAAACAACATCAACTTTGTTAAAATTGTTTACTAGAAAACACTTTACTTATGAGTTATTACATCTAAATTTGCAATCAAAATATAGTTGTTTACATCATTGGAAATGTAAATAAGAATATGTTTACTCTTGTTTCAAACGATCATAAATATAGGAATGCATCGTACCCATAGCTATGCATGAAGATTCTGGTTCACTCCAGTAAACAAAGCAGGTGCGGGTAGATGGACCACTGAGCTGGTAACCAGCATCGCAAGTGATGTTTGCATGATCACCATAGGCAGTTCCACCGGAGTAGGAAACCAAGCCATTGGTGATTGAAATATCACCGCATGAGATTTGTGAACATACTGGGGCCGGTTTGTTCCAGTGACCCGTCGAATTGCATGAGGTGCTATCAGATCCAACCAAGGAATAACCAGTGTCGCAGGAATAGTTTGCTGTTGTTCTAAACGTTGTATTTGTCATGGTGACAGTTCCATTATCTGGATGGTACAATGGCCCACAGTCAGAGAGTGTGCAGTCGGGGTTTGAGGTCAACCAGTGTCCTTCTGTCGCGCACATTGTAGTGCTCGATCCTTTCATAAAATACCCAATTTTGCAGGAGTAGTTGGCAACTGAGCCGTATGTGGTGCTGACATAACTAACATATCCATTTGACGGGTTTAACATCGGGCCGCAATCTATCGGTGTACAGGTTGGAGGCATTCTATCCCAATCACCTGTTCCATTACATGTACTTGAGTTACTGCCATTTAAAATGTATCCAACATCGCAACTGTAATTTGCAATGGCGCTGTACGTTGTAGCGGCGAAATCGACCATGCCGTTTTGGGGATTTGATAGATTGCCGCAATCATGAAGAAAACAGGTTGGAGCAGGAGTGTCCCACTGTCCAGAAGAGTTGCAATTGGATATACTAGAACTACCGAGGAAGTATCCGACATTGCATGAGTAAATAGCCCTGTCTCGATAAGAAGATCCATTGAGGTTAAAATAACCGTTGACTGGCGCACGTGGTGGCGGGCACGTTATCAAATTACAAGAAGGCTCTGTGGAATTCCAAGCTCCATTGATAGTACAAAACCTTTTGATTGACGATGATAATGTGTAGCCTAGTTCGCAAGTATACGACGCAGTGTCCCCAGTGTTCGAGCCCGAGCTATTGACGTAACCATGCAGGATGTTTTGTTGTTCCGGACAACCTGCATGGAATATGAGCAGTTGAATTAGTAAAACACGATTAAATACTAACATTTGATACACCTTATATGATTTTAAAATAGACAAAACTAACGCCCATCAAAACGTCTTTGTTAGCAATATATTGTATATATGTTCAATGTATTGCTTTACAGCTTAATTGCTTGCAGTAATGTATTAAATTAAGGACCAAATTGTTAACAAGTACGTGTAAGCTTCAGCATGCTTTTAAACATGTTGCTATACTGACTGATTTCTTATACAGTCTGTGTTCTGTGTCGTCCTTTCGTTTTAGAATACTGGCCTTCTGTCGGGCATGAAGGATGCCTAAACGACAACGCGCCTAAACTAAAAAATAAGCGTGACAATACGACACTTAAGATATTGGTCGCCCTGTGTTTCCGTTTTCCGCAAAGCATAAGCCAACACGCTTAAACGACAGAACGACACATGCCTTTTTTATATTATTGAAGCGATTTTTTTCTTTCTTGCGTGTCAGCGCGTTCGCTCCCTTCAAACAACGAGACAAATAATAGAATCCAAACCTGATTGGACATTGTCTAAGCAAATCCATGTGTACGTAGTGTAGTAAACTGTGTATATAGTTGTACATGGGCCGCACGAGTTGTAAATCAAACATCTTTTGTCGTTATTGCCATCGAATGATGCTACGCATGATGTGTTTCCAATGCAGTGAGCGAAACATTCCTCGTCATTTCCCAATCCATAATGACTGACGGCGTTATTGGGTGTAGCACCCTGTCTGTTTGCTTCCATTTTAAACTCTACACTCAAACAATCTACAAATATAGTATTGTCACATTTATTGAACGTACTCGGATAACAGTGTTCAACGAACAACACTATGACCTTATATAATCATACATGTAGTGTACATTAAAATTTATAATAATTGAATAAGTTGTATATTTTATTCAGATTAAACGCTACTAGAATACAACATAATATTGTTTAATTAACTTCTCATCTATAAACACAATTATTATTTAGCTTACGGCGCTAAAAAAAATAATATAATACGAGGATGACATACTTGAGTGACATACACGACGTCGTGAAGTATCATTAGCTTTGTACACAAGATGGCCAGTATTTCCTTGACAATTCTTGAACTTGAAACATTTCTTGTCCTTGTCAACCCATGACACTATTTGGACATCGTTATGTGTATCTATGGTGGTCATACAACTATGTATGCTGTTTCCATTTACTTCTTCTTTTAAGCACTTACTTTCGCTACCATAGCAATTTTTACATGATTGTATGTGTGATAAGCACCCATCGGCTATGAGAGCATCTGAAATGGAGCATTTTATTAAAACTCTTATCATGTTGTGTTTTTTTTTTCAAAAAGTTATATTCAAAATATAAGTCATTAAATCAGCAAACAAACTTATACCGTTTTGGTCCTTTAAAAACATGAAAGATGCAGAAACACGTCGACCTTTTCCTTTCAAGAAATATAATATGTTTATCAGCATTTGTTTCAATTTGGACGACAAAAAATGCTGATAAATCATATTATATCTCACAGTTCCATCTCGTCGACATGTCCTCTTGTTAATTTTCGAATAAGCTCATACATATATTAATATATTTCAGAATATGGGATAGTGAAACTATTTAAAACAGAATATTTTAATAATAAAACTGTGCCACCTTAGAATTGCATGCGCCAACAGCGTCATTACCCCATGTTTGGGATGTCATTATATGTGGGGAAAGTGTTTTTTCATGCGCGTAGAATGTTTTTTTCAAGTACATAACACAAGCAAGCTTACTTTGGGTTATCATAAGTACAGCAAGGCAGTTCCAGACAATCATTTTAGTCGCTGCTAAAAGATAAAACACACATTTATATCTTCCAATAATAATTGATAAAATAAAAGTATGTAGAAAATATTATGCATACATGTGAAAAAATAAAAACGGGATATATGTTGGTCTATGTAGAAAATCGAATAAACTCACAAAGAAATGATACGTTTCGGCGCCGCGTTTTTCTACCCGAACCTTCTTTTTTACTTAAAACTTGTTCGTCGTATATTTGTTTTCAATTTGGTTGAACTGAAACTAAAAGTCGTAATAAAAGAAAACACTTTACATTTTAATTTCATTTCTTGAGATTACTTATAATCTAAAAAGGGAACGATGTAGTTAAGGTAAGTCAAATTTGCTGCCGGCATAATAAATCATCATACATTTATGACATCATTAAATGTACGGGGTACATTGCGAAAACATTTATTTAATATAAATATAGATTAAATATACATTTGAGTTCGTATATAAATACAACAATACCCATACGGTTCTTTCTTATCAACCAGACATAATAAGTTTGAGCAACTAAAAAAAATAAAACAACTAAACAATTATAACAAAAATGGTTTAATTCTAAAATAGCTTAATAAAATAGATACTTACAAAAACCAGTTATTTATCCTAACCAACCTGTTAGCATTCATGTTAAAACCACGAAATCGTGGTTGTATAGACGTTTAAAAGTTCCATCAATATGAATATGCTCTAATCATTGATTGGAATTATAAGGCGAGGCGAATGTATATTTACTATGCTTTTACATTCCATGAATAGATTGAACAAAACTAATGGGCACACATCCTCATGTCCGGATACAGTGAATAGCTTATTTTTTTTTACAACCTAAAATTGTGGAAGTCAAGTTCTTATCACAAAGGGCTATTGTTTACAAAGACTTTGTCGATGACATCCATTTCATTGAATAAATATTGTATTTGCAACA
The DNA here is from genome assembly GCA_007657795.1 of Dreissena rostriformis. Taxonomy (NCBI): domain Eukaryota; kingdom Metazoa; phylum Mollusca; class Bivalvia; order Myida; family Dreissenidae; genus Dreissena; species Dreissena rostriformis. Next base: position 115,732 of record VMBQ01001578.1, read on the forward strand.
CATGTTTACTGTACCATTTTATCTATACATCTAAGTATTGTAATGTTTTTTAAATGGAACTGAACCTCATCAGATTCAAATAATGTAATGTAAATAATTCAATAATGGATGTCGTATTTTGTCCTGTCGTAGTTTATTGAATGCGTGGATGCGTGGTCAGTAAAATTATTCAACAAACAAGTTTAGTTTGTCGTGAATATATATGCAATCAATATGCACTGCTGTTAGATTTCCGAGCTCTTCTTTACATACCGCATGTATCATGCAAAAACAGATCAAAGACAAATAAATTAAACTGTATACATTCCTTAATTTAAACATTTACTTCATCATTTATTTTACATAAATCAATTAAATAACCTACATCCTTAAGGGTTAACATTAATAATAATAAGAATATATTAACGATTTAAAGCCAAAATTTCTTGAATCCTATACCCCATATATATTTGGAAATATTCCGTTGTCTATCTGCCACCCATAACGATATTGTTAATTCCAAAGCGAATACAGGTTATAAGAAACGAGCTTTTTCATACCATAGCATGGATATTTGGAACAGTATACCATTTGAAATAAGAGTGGCATGCCCTATCTCTGCTTTTAAAAGGCAATATAAAACACATTTATTTTCTAATCAATGATATGTCATGTTATTTTCTAATCAATGATAGTTCATGTGTGTCTGTCTAAAAGGCAAAATGTGTGTTATGTATGGGTGTTAGAAAATATTGTTTGAATGTTTTACTTGTTATAGACCTATATGTATATGTTATTTTAAGAAGGCCACATTGTAAAAAAGTATTGATTCATCTGCATAATATGTATAATGTGTTATTGTATTTATGTGTAACCTTCTGTAAATAAAGCTTTTATTATGATTATTATTATTATCATGCAACCAATATTTACCTTTGATTATCGCGTTTGTATTTGGTGTTGCTTTTTATCATTTCATTGTGTATTTAAATGTTCATGTTCGGCCAACCTTATCTGCATCTAACCATATAAATGACGATGATTTAAATATAAATAATATTATTTTATATCTCTCAACCTGTTTACTAACGAAACAGGCTGTAAATGATATTTGTGTCATTTCAGCGTTCTTCGGAAAGTCACATTCCTGGTGTGAGCAAACGATCAATTGTGTCGTGTTCTGAGAAAACTTGGCATACAGCTTGTGCGTAAATTGCCATCCCAGATTAGCCTGTGCAGTGCGCACAGGCTAATCAGGGACGACAATTTCCGCTTTTATGGAATTTTTCGTTTAAATGAAGTCTCTTCTGAGCAAAAATCCAATTTAGGCGGAAAGTGTCGTCCCTGATTAGCCTGTGCGGACTGCACAGGCTAATCTGGGACGACACTTTACGCACATGCATTATGCCCAGTTTTCTCAGAACAAGACTCATATGGCAATTTGCCATTCTTTTCGAATAAAGGACCTATAGGTGATGATACAAATGATCTTCGATAAATCGTCGCAATCGAATATCTATATCAATAAACATATTCAGTTTATAAAGATAATACAGATACAACGAGTATTTCCATTTATTGACCACCATCGACAGGAAGCCGGACGCAACCTAATTGCGTAATTGATATGTATATACCGTATCGCGTTTGTAGGCTTTCTTAAGTAATTATTTATTGTGTGAAAGAATATGGCACACGGTTATTAATTTTCTTTATTTTATCTTCACTCTTTAAGATTCCGCAGAAAAAAAATGAATATTTTTCTACTAACGACTTTTGCAAGAAATCATGTAATTAAAGCACTTAATACATCCAGCATGTAATAGTGGACATTAAATATATGTGAATAATAAACATCCGGTAACATAATCAGGCATGACATTCTTGAACGCGTGTTTTTTTTTTTTGTTTTTTTTTTTTCGTCGAAGGCAAATGATAAATTTCCTATCAATCACAAGACAATACTTAGATACGACATTTTACGTATAAAATGATGAAATATGTGGCCATAGCCCTAGAACGGTCATAGCATTCGCGGTTTAAAACAGTTTTTACGGCATTCGCTTAAATGAGTTTAATTACTCGGGAGTGTAATATTCACCATAGCAACAGAATAAAAATTGTCTCAGGAACGACGGAATAAAGTTATTGAAGGTATCATCTAAACACCTCCTTGTTTTGGATTTTGGAACCGTGCATTATACAGAAACATTTATAGATCAACGAAGTGAGTCTGAGGAAGAAGCCGTAAATCAAGGTGTTACTTTCCGACTTCATGTTTCCGGCCATGCATTTAATAACTAAACTTACATATAGTCATTTACATGAACCAAACTAAGTTGTTATTCCCTAAACTTAAAAGGAACCCGGCCTTATGAAACGTTTCACTATGATACTAAACAATTATTTTTCGCAGTTGAGGCCAAAAGAGTTGTGTTGGTACCACGCAAATCTCCAAACAGAAGAGTAGGTAGGTCGACCAAACTTTAGTTTTTCATTTATTATTTTTAACTTCATCAGTTTTCTCTTTAATATGTATTTTCAAAGAAAGAGATCCACCAGGACATAAAAATTACTATAGTCTAATTTATCTTAATGTAGTAAACGACGTTGAGTCTTAACGATGTTTAATAAATTGATAACACCATCTATAGTGCTTACTTGGTCATCTTTATAGATGCAAACATTTATAGCATAGCTAGTATGACTGGCTTAATCAATATATATATAGATACGCAACGCAGCACGTTTTAGCAACCAGGTATAACACATTACGGACATTTCCATTGCAATAAACTTAAATCACAATGCAAATCTGTATGCGATTGTTTATATTTCTCGTAAAGTTGCCATCATGACAAACCTAGTCACAGATATGTACAAGTATTTATTATTATACCACATTTATATAACGTCCTTTTCGCTCGAGATGTGCGTTCAAAGGCGCTTAACATTTTTTTTCCCTGTTCACTGGGTCATAAGTCGTCCGTTAACTTGGCGCAGTATGCAGCCACGGCACGGTTAATTTCCCGCACAGGTACCCATTTATACACCTGGGTGGAGAGGAGCAGATGTGGGATAAATTTCTTGCTCAAGGAAATTCCAGTGGTCAGGGCGGGATTCGAACCCGGGACCTCTCGGTCCCTAAGCCAGCGTCCTATCATTAGACCACTGCTCCAAGTAGTATAAAATCGGATATATTCGTTTCATTTCTACAACGTGCATCTGGGTAGTAAATATTCATATATAACAGAGAAAAAAAGCACCATAGAGCGCGCAAAGCCTTAAGGAAACTCAATCTGTGTTTTATAATAAAGTAGACACACAAAATATGAAAAGGACCCTTATAAGTTTATAACAAGGTCGCATCAGTACTAAATTCAACGAACACCGTTTTAAGTTTTTTACAATGTCGATTTAGTACTATACTTCAAATACCGTTTTAAGTTTGCTTTTTATTTACGAAGCACGCCTGTTTATCAGGCAATACAGCCAATGCTGTTTTGTAGATGTAAACAAGCTTGTTAACCCATTTATGCCTAGTGGACTCTCCCATCCTTCAAAATTGGATTAATTTATTTCCAAAATTAGGGCTGTCTAGTATATTTATTTCTATTTTTAGAATATTTCTCATAGAAATTCCTTTAAGCAAACAGCGCAGACCCTGATGAGACGCCGCATCATGCGGCGTCTCATCTGGGTCTACGCTGTTTGCCAAGGCCTTTTTTCTAGACGCTAGGCATAAATGGGTTAAATTATATTGTTATTAGTAAAAATTTCTTTTAACTGCATATTTAATACGCAAAGCAGATACATGTTATAAATAACTAAGTTTTAAACAAATTGAAACTCATGAATTTATGGACGTAAAATGTGAGTATGCATAATTTTTAAGACGTGCATATACTTTGGCGCCCTTTGGTAGTTCGCAATAATGATATATTTTTTTTTTGTCAGACAACAAGTGAAATAAAAAAAAATCGTGTTTACCAGTGTTGTTAAGATTCTGTTTATCTGTTGCACTTAATCGTTGTTGCATTATTGAAGGTTCATCCCGTCAATAGTTTCATTTTTATTTCCGTGATAACGTGATGATGACACTTAGAACACTTGATTACGATTTCGTCTGCTTTTGTGACATTCTAAATCATTGAGATATAATTTCCTATCTGTTACCACAGGATGTTTTCACGCAACTCGACTTTGATAGCGCTTGATGCATCGATCTATTCTCGTGGAAATGACAGCGTGCCTGTCCGGTATTTTTGTCATGTTGGTGTTGTCTAAACATTTGTCGCATGCTGTTAAATGCTAAGGATATATCAATGTTTAACAGGACGTCAATGGTACACGGATTATTTCCGGTTGACCTGACAACCTGCCAGTCCTTTATGAATGGTGTTGTTTCTGTTTCAGAATCAATACATAACACAAACGTTCAGTGTTATCAAATATTGTGATTTCCTCTCCAAGGGTGGCTATCAAGGTTCTTTCGTGTGACGCCATTTTCAACTGTGCTCAATCATTGGTTCTTTAAACCTTTGATTGGATATTGTCGATTCATCAGATTTATACGATGTAGTTGTTTCGAATGAAGGTCGCAACTCACTTTTGTACTGCGATTGTGTGCAAAATACGTTTCATTACTTGTATATCTTAACACGAACATGTATTACCTCTTTTTGTACTCTTCTCCAGTAATACCATCGGAAAGTCAACCCAAGTGGCATCAAATTAATCATACTACAGAAATGCCACGTTTATTTTATTTTGATCTACAATTTTGCCATTATGTAATATTATAACATGACGACTTAATGCGATTGATTGATATACTGACATCAATGCGATCAACGTTGTAACATTGTGTATTTCCTATGGAAATGATTGATCGCTTTGCCGATGCTTTTATCGTGTTTCTATAGCGGTCCGAGGATCAGTCAGACCGATAGCAGTATTGCATTATTTAAAATTTCCATCTGTGATAAGATTACGTTAATTAGTTGCAAGTTTAATACGCTTAACACCCATTTCAATTCATGAAAAGATATTTTCCTATTGTCGATAAATAAGTTGTATTGCTTGTTCGTGTTTTGAAAAGAGCATGCTATTCAAATGGGCTGAAGATCAATCAAGGTATATAAGCTAAGTGCATCAATAACTTCTCGCAATATATAATAATATAATATATAATAATATACTGGTATATAACATTACTCGAAAAAAGTTTTTTTTTTATTTTTACTTTATTTTTGTATTTATTTATTTTTACTGTGTATGTATACCAAATAACTACCAGTTAACTATTTATAACGCAAGTAGATTGATAATCATCGTCACGTGGTAAACCCAGGAATGCAAATGGTGCATGCGTAGTGAATTGTATATATTTTAAAGATAAAATGATCAATCTACTTGCGCTATTTATAGTGTGTTTATCGTTATGTCACCTATTTTCGCGATATCCTTTCGATTTCGCATCGCGAAATTTCATAACCGAATATACTGAAAATAGGAACTTGTTTCAAGTAATGTAATATACCAGTCGTGATATTTTAATCAATATAAACTAATAATTGTAAAAAATACGGTATTTTAGACCTTTTGTTTGTTCGTCATTCGTGGTTTACAGTCCCTTTAAAACTTTGCCAAATATGACAGTTTTGTTAGTTAATTAACGATATTAAAAAATCTTTGACCAATTTGTATTTATTCAGTATTATTCATAATTTGTAATACAGGAGTTGTTTTTGTTTTCATTGTAAACAGTCTTAATAGGATAATTTCTGATTTCTTCATTTATAATGACTTAACATAGTTTTAACATTGACACATTAATGTTTTGGATTACACTAAAATAAATTTATCTTAATATGCGTTTTAATGTAAACTACAAGACTGATATACATGAAAATAGCATGTATGTAGTTTTCAATGTCTTTATGTAACTAATCTTTCAGTATCATTGTCTATGTTAGTCATACATGAATTTGTTTTGTGATAAAATAAAGTGTCGATGCTATTTCCGTATTACCTTTTGATTGAACAGTCACCTACAATATAATCCTTTAGTGCAAATATCAGAGGAATATTTAATCAAACACTGCTCATCGAATGCTATGCTTGAGTCAGAAATTAATCACAATGTTATTTTGAACTTATTGTTGAAAGCAGTGGAACTCTAAAAATGAAGTGGTACTGTTAGTTTCGCCCACGTGAGAATTTAACAACAACATGTACATGTACTAAAGAGAACGCGATGGCGAGAATGCGAGAATGCAATAGTACGATGACGACAATGCAACAGTGCGACAAAACGATGGCGACAGTGCGAAAGTACGATGGCGACAATGCGATAGTCATATCGTACTGTCGCCATCGTATCTTCGCATTCTCGCCATCGCGTTCTCGCATTCTCGCCATCGTATTGTCGCACTGTCGTCATCATAGTGTCGCATTCTCGTCATCATACTCTCGCGTTCTCGCATTCTCGCATTCTCGCCATCGCGTTCTCGCATTCTCGCCATCGTATTGTCGCACTGTCGTCATCGTATTGTCTCATTCTTGTCATCGTACTCTCGCGTTCTCGCATTCTCGCATAGTCGCCATCGTATTATCGCACTGTCGCAATCATATTGACGCACTGTCGTCATCGCACTGTCGTATTGTCGTCATCGTACTATCGCGTTCTCGCATTTTCGCCATCGCTTTCTCGCATTATCGCTATCGTATTATCACACTGTCGTCATCGTATTGTCGCATTGTCGTCATCGTTATCTCGCGTTCTCGCATTCTCGCCCTCTGGATTTTAATGTGTAATCACGATGGCAATAACGGTATTCCGTAAATATCATACGTGCATGATGTAAATAGTCTTATTTGCGGAAGTATGAATGGAATATCTTTAGCTTTACTTCTGTTTGAAAACATATATTAAAAGAAAGCATTGAGTGAGGCTTCTTTGTTTCAAAATGTATGAGGCTTGTGAAATTCAACTAAAAATGTTCGAAAACAAGGGAGTAATTTCATAGATGTGATTTTACGATAACAACTCTCAACTCTTTGCAAATAAGTACAATTTGTCCGCACCTGAAGTTCAAACTTTCAGTATTTCTTCCATCAAGGAAGTTTTCTTTTGCCGGTATTGGTTTGTCGGCTTTTGTTTTAATGCTAAAGATTATAAACTTATTTGCATGATTTGCTGTCTTTAAACTTCCCATTAACAACATTATGCCGAGTAAAGTGATTACACCCTCTCTTATACCGACTGAGAGTCAGCACTGATTGTCTTGGTCAAACCAAGCCTGTGTCAAATCTTTATCAAATGTGGAAGTAAACAAAACGTATAAAAAAGGCATGTTTCGATTTGCATTAAGTACATGATCATAGGATAATTGGGTACACGAACATGTTGTCGATTTTCCTTATATTGATACTGTGCTTTGTGGTTATACATGGTTCAATGAAATATGTTCACGAGTTTGAAAATCCATCGTCAAAGGACAAACGCCTGAATTTCAACACGATTGAAACCTTAACTGACTTCTTTGACCAAACAAAGGTATTATGTAGAAATAGTTATGATTGTTGACAATAATTATATAATGATTTTGTTTTACCATGTACTTATAAAATGACGTTATTTGTTGGTTGTTTAGTCTTAAAATAACCTACAATAAGATGAAACAATAAACAAATATTTATTTGCCTGTATGTAAAATTATTTGTTTATGCTTATTTTTGGTCACACTCTCCACAATATATGGTTTTAATTCCATTGAAAATATCTGATAACTTCTACCATTTGTCAGTCTAATTACAGTTTGCCCTAGCTATTAACTATATACTGCATGACCTTATTTAGAAATAAACAACAATAACGAATAACAAGTTGACAGTTGTATTGCTACAGTGATTGCTCAATTTGGTGTAATCTTGTACAGTTTGACCTAGCATCGATAAGGCATGAGATGTTATCATATTTAAAATAATATTCAAAATGTGCGTAGTAAAATTGAATGTTTTGTATTTCTAATAGATTATGTAACCATGATAATACAAGAGCTAATACATTTCTGGTAAAACCAGCAACGTTTTAGAGGATTAACAATTTATCTTCATGTTCGTACATGTACATTAATCGATAGTATACGTAAGTGGACTGTACTCTGATATATTTTTGTGGTAAACATCAGGATTTTGGTCGCTGCAGTTTATGCAGAACACTCCAATGTTGACAATACTGAGCCCCTTGGATCAGTTACAACGAGCAACAGTATTCCATCCAAGACATATTCTCGGAAACATATCTTGGAATCATTCCTGTAACGCAACAGTGCGTGTTTTAAAATCACACTGCTGAATTACTTATATAAGCCATGCGTGGATCAACATATAATATGCTTTTGTAGAATCATGCAAACATATCAGCTGGCCTAGAACGGAAAGGATTTTCCTGGAAGAACTGTGGCACATCTTCGGCACTCGTGAACATCAGGTCGCTGTCGCTGAGTCCCGACCCCCTGGCGTTGCCTGGTCCAGTCAATGTTGCGGCTTTTTTTACAGTGAATCGAGCTCTGAATGCTCCATTGAAAGTATGCTAGAAGCTCTACTTAATGGATAATAGAGTGGATAAAGTTTTCGTTGACAATTGTTGGCTCTTATTCTTTAAAGTTAGATTGCCATAGTGTATGCACTGAAATGAGTAGTAAGTTAGCACAACTGTCTAATCTTTAAGTACTTTCATTGTAACACACAATTACATTTTATTCCATGAGCATAAACATGTTTATGATCAGATTTCTTTGAACAATTATGTGAATATGTTTTGACTCAAAGCTGTTATGACTGCACGCCTTTCAATTGTACACTAACTATTTCCCTATATATTATTGCATTTGTTTTCCGTTTTCAGGGACGTTTGACAGTATACAAGAAGATTCTCTTCGTTTACGTTAAGGTCCGCTCGTTAAATTTCGGCGACATGTGCTCCACTTTGGAAAAATACAAGTATCGGTGCCCCGATCAACTGAAGAAGATTGGGATTAATTGCTCTTGCCCAATTGCAGCGGTATATTAACGGGATAAGTATTTTCAAGAGTTGTCTTATTGCTCATTTACACTGTATTATGTGTTTTGATGTGTAGAAATGAGCCCATATAACAAATAACAATGTTTTAAATAAATGACATAATGGGCGGACCGAACACCACCTCTAATCTTGTACAATATTGGTTCCTGATTCTGAACTGGCTTTTTTGAAGGATACACCGTTATTTTATAACTTCATTTAATACACTACTCCGAAACCATGACTAATGCCATACATTTTTTAAAAAGCATATGTTCATAATATATTTATTTTATCTGAGTTTGTAAACATGCGTTTCGATTGCAGAACGCATACAACCTTGGGATGACACAGTTTGATGTATCCTCTTCACGCATCCCCAAAGGAGACTATCGCATCGTTACTGATATTTCAATGAATGGGGCTCAGGCTTTGTGCATCGATGTGTATTTTTCTGTGAAATAGCGTCAAGCCTCTGTCTGCAACTGATATCGCTAACTGGCTGATGTTGTTTGGTGTGTTCAACTGCTTTGACTATATTTGGCTGTTTGCGTACTGTTTGTGTGAAGGTTGCGACAAAAATAATTTGTTAAGCACCGTTTTTTAAAAACTTTTTTGGTTATTCAGGTGTCTTTTGCTTTGAAATGTTATGCAATATTGAGATCTCGATGAGGAGGTGTGCAGTGCACAAAAAGTAATTATGTATCACATACTTTTGCAGCTATTGTCCATTTGTACATGTATTTGTTTTACTTACGTTAGCTGTTATTTTACTTACTGGGCACAAATTTTAGAACAACACGCAGAAATTATGATTTCTAGAATGTCAATATGTTTAAATTTTAAGATTTATGCGCATGATGTCTTTTGATAAATTTTATTAAATATATATACTGTCTTTTTTAAGATTCTTGCTAAAAAAAACTGACATAACGTTCTATATTACATAAAACAATAAAAACAACGCTGTTATTATGGTTTGTCCTTTGTCGTAATCTACATTTCGTCTCACAGTGAAATGTTGGCAATGTTCTAAAAAAAATGAAGATATGAACAAATAAACCCACGATCATGTTTTTCAATGATTTTCTAAGTTTCCTAGTTTTATTGACCTGATTTTAAAAGTTGTTTGTTTGAATTGAGTGGATTTGGTAATTGACAAGTTAGCACTGCCTAACATACCACAAACAAAAATACTACATCAAAAACTCAGTTCTAACAAGAATGACGTACTTCGTTAACCATGCCAGTTTTGCCCTTTGTTGAGATGTCATTTTCAAAGAACACCTCGATCAAAATAGCGATTTATTATATTCATTGTAGCCTGTTTAATAGAAAGTAGCGTCATATGCTGTTCAAACAAATGTCATGTCATGTAATTGGTGCGTTCAGCACTTTCGCATGATCGATTACACCGCACTTGTACTTTAGATTTTCAGTCTTATTTCCAAGAAGGAAGTTTTTTTTTGCCGGCATTTATTTGTCTTCTTGTTTGAATGCTAAATGCTATCAAAACAGCTATTGGCCTTTATTCTTAAAGTTCCCCGTCAATAATTATATCCGGCAGATTTGTATCAAGAAAATAAAAAAATAAACTTTTTGATTACATTGGGCCCACTTAGAAGATAATAAGATAATATGATGAACTAGTTGTATTGCTTCCCATCAAAATTGCATAATTTAGTAAGCTCCTATCCATTCTCTTCCAAGTTTTGTATCCCTTAATTCAACGCAGTAAGTTCTGAATTTTAATGTTAGTTTACAATGTTAAATCTGAATGTACCTTATTGTTTATTTAAGATTTCGTTTATGTATTTTCATTTATTCAAAGTTTTAATTACTACATAAATTTCTCAGATAAACCGTTCTAATATCCCTATATTATTTTATTCATGGTGAGACACTGATAGTGAATAATTTTTTATACGTCAAATAAAGTGCATTCGTCAATCATTCCTTATTAAACTAGTACATTTTGTTTATCACAAATATGATATTATCTTCATAAGTTCGATACAATCGGAGCAATAACTCCATCTAAAATTTACTTCGTGCTACTGGTACAAGCTTGAATTCGTTCATTTAATGACCTTAAATATACTTGGACAAGAGTGTATGACCTAATTATTTCAAAAGATTCCCAATTTACCTAAGTTAGCTATGTTCATTATAGATACCTTATTTAAGCACTAGGGATGTCAAGAATATATACAACAGCTCAATTACCGTTTTACTGTGTTACTATAAGTCAGTCAGCTAAACATAATGTACGTTACCTGCCATACATGTCTGTTATGCCCTTGATAGGGTTACAGAAAACTAGTTTAGTAAATAACTGATGTTACAGAAGCTCTCTAATATGGGACTATACGTGTTCTTGCAACCTTTTATAAAACCCTGTGGCTGGTCTTTATCTACAGTTATTCGACATTCGAATATTGAAAGAACTCTTGAAAGCAATAACAAGAAAAACCCAAGCGTTTGAGAAATGTTTCATCTCTTCACATCGGGTAACGCATATCCGGAATTGCATTTGGGAAGTTGACTATGCTGTGATTCATTTCCAAGGAATTATATCAAGTAAAACAAAACGCAGCATCGTTAACGGCGACATTTCCATTTTTAAGGGCGATTTTAATATGCTTTTGTGTTCATGTTTGTTTATTGTGTTTGGTTTTGAGAGGCTCCGAGGCTTTTGGGTCTTTCTTAGTCATCTTGGTGGTGCGACCCTTCTAAACATATTGACCAGGCATCGGCCTTCATGAACTCTGTAATGGGCAATTAATAGCCAAATGTTACATCCTATTAAGCTCTAGAGAAAGATTAATATCTTTCTTGTTGTCACTTGCTAGTGTTTTTATTTTTGGCAGTATATTAAACATTCACAAAACCATGCACGTTATTTAAATGAATGTTTTGAACGACTAGTATGAACTTGTATAATTTATATACTAGATAAACCGCTATTCAGTAGTATTCGGACATGGAAAACGAGCAACCAAAAAAACGAGTATGTGTTTACCGTCAGTTTCGAATGTGCATCTTAAATCTGTATTGTAAAAAAATATTTATCGTAAATAATCATATTTAAAACATAGTTAAAGGTTTCCCATTGAAAATTTAACATGAAAACTTCAATTAANTTTTCAAGTAATGTAATATACCAGTCGTGATATTTTAATCAATATAAACTAATAATTGTAAAAAATACGGTATTTTAGACCTTTTTTTTTCGTCATTCGTGGTTTACAGTCCCTTTAAACTTTTGTCAAATATTACAGTTTTGTTAGTTAATTAACGATATTAAAAAAATCTGTGACCAATTTGTATTAATTCAGTATTATTCATAATTTGTTATACAGGAATTGTTTTTGTTTTCATTGTAAACAGTCTTAATATGATAATTTCTGATTTCTTCATTTATAATGACTTAACATAGTTTTAACATTGACACATTAATGTTTTGGATTACACTAAAATAAATTTATCTTAATATGCGTTTTAATGTAAACTACAAGACTGATATACATGAAAATAGCATGTATGTAGTTTTCAATGTCTTTATGTAACTAATCTTTCAGTATCATTGTCTATGTTAGTCATACATGAATTTGTTTTGTGATAAAATAAAGTGTCGATGCTATTTCCGTATTACCTTTTGATTGAACAGTCACCTACAATATAATCCTTTAGTGCAAATATCAGAGGAATATTTAATCAAACACTGCTCATCGAATGCTATGCTTGAGTCAGAAATTAATCACAATGTTATTTTGAACTTATTGTTGAAAGCAGTGGAACTCTAAAAATGAAGTGGTACTGTTAGTTTCGCCCACGTGAGAATTTAACAACAACATGTACATGTACTAAAGAGAACGCGATGGCGAGAATGCGAGAATGCAATAGTACGATGACGACAATGCAACAGTGCGACAAAACGATGGCGACAGTGCGAAAGTACGATGGCGACAATGCGATAGTCATATCGTACTGTCGCCATCGTATCTTCGCATTCTCGCCATCGCGTTCTCGCATTCTCGCCATCGTATTGTCGCACTGTCGTCATCATAGTGTCGCATTCTCGTCATCATACTCTCGCGTTCTCGCATTCTCGCATTCTCGCCATCGCGTTCTCGCATTCTCGCCATCGTATTGTCGCACTGTCGTCATCGTATTGTCTCATTCTTGTCATCGTACTCTCGCGTTCTCGCATTCTCGCATAGTCGCCATCGTATTATCGCACTGTCGCAATCATATTGACGCACTGTCGTCATCGCACTGTCGTATTGTCGTCATCGTACTATCGCGTTCTCGCATTTTCGCCATCGCTTTCTCGCATTATCGCTATCGTATTATCACACTGTCGTCATCGTATTGTCGCATTGTCGTCATCGTTATCTCGCGTTCTCGCATTCTCGCCCTCTGGATTTTAATGTGTAATCACGATGGCAATAACGGTATTCCGTAAATATCATACGTGCATGATGTAAATAGTCTTATTTGCGGAAGTATGAATGGAATATCTTTAGCTTTACTTCTGTTTGAAAACATATATTAAAAGAAAGCATTGAGTGAGGCTTCTTTGTTTCAAAATGTATGAGGCTTGTGAAATTCAACTAAAAATGTTCGAAAACAAGGGAGTAATTTCATAGATGTGATTTTACGATAACAACTCTCAACTCTTTGCAAATAAGTACAATTTGTCCGCACCTGAAGTTCAAACTTTCAGTATTTCTTCCATCAAGGAAGTTTTCTTTTGCCGGTATTGGTTTGTCGGCTTTTGTTTTAATGCTAAAGATTATAAACTTATTTGCATGATTTGCTGTCTTTAAACTTCCCATTAACAACATTATGCCGAGTAAAGTGATTACACCCTCTCTTATACCGACTGAGAGTCAGCACTGATTGTCTTGGTCAAACCAAGCCTGTGTCAAATCTTTATCAAATGTGGAAGTAAACAAAACGTATAAAAAAGGCATGTTTCGATTTGCATTAAGTACATGATCATAGGATAATTGGGTACACGAACATGTTGTCGATTTTCCTTATATTGATACTGTGCTTTGTGGTTATACATGGTTCAATGAAATATGTTCACGAGTTTGAAAATCAACCGTCAAAGGACAAACGCCTGAATTTCAACACGATTGAAACCTTAACTGACTTCTTTGACCAAACAAAGGTATTATGTAGAAATAGTTATGATTGTTGACAATAATTATATAATGATTTTGTTTTACCATGTACTTATAAAATGACGTTATTTGTTGGTTGTTTAGTCTTAAAATAACCTACAATAAGATGAAACAATAAACAAATATGTTTTGCCTGTATGTAAAATTATTTGTTTATTCTTATTTTTGGTCACACTCTCCACAATGTATGGTTTTAATTCCATTCAAAATATCTGATAACTTCTACCATTTGTCAGTCTAATTACAGTTTGCCCTAGCTATTAACTATATACTGTATGACCTTATTTAGAAATAAACAACAATAACGAATAACAAGTTGACAGTTGTATTGCTACAGTGATTGCTCAATTCGATGTAATCTTGTACAGTTTGACCTAGCATCGATAAGGCATGAGATGTTATCATATTTAAAATAATATTCAAAATGTGCATTGTAAAATTGAATGTTTTGTATTTCTAATAGATTATGTAACCATGATAATACAAGAGCTAATACATTTCTGGTAAAACCAGCAACATTTTAGAGGATTAACAATTTATCTTCATGTTCGTACATGTACATTAATCGATAGTATACGAAAGTGGGCTGTACTCTGATATATTTATGTGGTAAACATCAGGATTTTTGGTCGCTGCAGTTTATGCAGAACACTCCAATGTTGACAAAATACTGAGCCCCTTGGATCAGTTACAACGAGCAACAGTATTCCATCCAAGACATATTCTCGGAAACATGTCTTGGAATCATTCCTGTAACGCAACAGTGCGTGTTTTAACATCACACTGCTGAATTACTTATATAGGCCATGCGTGGATCAACATATAATATGCTTTTGTAGAATCATGCAAACATATCAGCTGGCCTAGAACGGAAAGGATTTTCCTGGAAGAACTGTGGCACATCTTCGGCACTCGTGAACATCAGGTCGCTGTCGCTGAGTCCCGACCCCCTGGCGTTGCCTGGTCCAGTCAATGTTGCGGCTTATTTTACAGTGAATCGAGCTCTGAATGCTCCATTGAAAGTATGCTAGAAGCTCTACTTAATGAATAATAGAGTGGATAAAGTTTTCGTTGACAATTATTGGCTCTAATTCTTTAAAGTTAGATTGCCATTGTGTATGCACTGAAATGAGTAGTAAGTTAGCACAACTGTCTAATCTTTAAGTACTTTCATTGTAACTAAAATATTACATTTTATTCCATGAGCATAAACATGTTTATGCTCAGATTTCTTTGAACAATTATGTGAATATGTTTTGGCTCAAGGCTGTTATGACTGCACGCCTTCCAATTGTACACTAACTATTT
The DNA here is from genome assembly GCA_007657795.1 of Dreissena rostriformis. Classification (NCBI taxonomy): domain Eukaryota; kingdom Metazoa; phylum Mollusca; class Bivalvia; order Myida; family Dreissenidae; genus Dreissena; species Dreissena rostriformis. The sequence goes on from VMBQ01001578.1 coordinate 131,284, forward strand.
CCCTATATATTATTGCATTTGTTTTCCGTTTTCAGGGACGTTTGACAGTATACAAGAAGATTCTCTTCGTTTACGTTAAGGTCCGCTCGTTAAATTTCGGCGACATGTGCTCCACTTTGGAAAAATACAAGTATCGGTGCCCCGATCAACTGAAGAAGATTGGGATTAATTGCTCTTGCCCAATTGCAGCGGTATATTAACGGGATAAGTATTTTCAAGAGTTGTCTTATTGCTCATTTACACTGTATTATGTGTTTTGATGTGTAGAAATGAGCCCATATAACAAATAACAATGTTTTAAATAAATGACATAATGGGCGGACCGAACACCACCTCTAATCTTGTACAATATTGGTTCCTGATTCTGAACTGGCTTTTTTGAAGGATACACCGTTATTTTATAACTTCATTTAATACACTACTCCGAAACCATGACTAATGCCATACATTTTTTAAAAAGCATATGTTCATAATATATTTATTTTATCTGAGTTTGTAAACATGCGTTTCGATTGCAGAACGCATACAACCTTGGGATGACACAGTTTGATGTATCCTCTTCACGCATCCCCAAAGGAGACTATCGCATCGTTACTGATATTTCAATGAATGGGGCTCAGGCTTTGTGCATCGATGTGTATTTTTCTGTGAAATAGCGTCAAGCCTCTGTCTGCAACTGATATCGCTAGCTGGCTGATGTTGTTTGGTGTGTTCAACTGCTTTGACTATATTTGGCTGTTTGCGTACTGTTTGTGTGAAGGTTGCGACATAAATAATTTTTTAAGCACCGTTTTTTAAAAACTGTTTTGGTTATTCAGGTGTCTTTTGCTTTGAAATGTTATGCAATATTGAGATCTTGATGAGGAGGTGTGCAGTGCACAAAAAGTAATTATGTATCACATACTTTTGCAGCTATTGTCCATTTGTACATGTATTTGTTTTACTTACGTTAGCTGTTATTTTACTTACTGGGCACAAATTTTAGAACAACACGCAGAAATTATGATTTCTAGAATGTCAATATGTTTAAATTTTAAGATTTATGCGCATGATGTCTTTTGATAAATTTTATAAAATATATATATACTGTCTTTTTTAAGATTCTTGATAAAAAAAATGACATAACATTCTATATTACATAAAACAATTAATTCAACGCTGTTATTATGGTTTGTCCTTTGTCGTAATCTACATCTTGTCTCACAGTGAAATGTTGGCAATGTTCTAAAAAAATGAAGATATGAACAAATAAACCCACGATCATGTTTTTCAATGATTTTCAAAGTTTCCTAGTTTTATTGACCTGATTTTATAAGTTGTTCATTTGAATTGAGTGGATTTGGTAATTGACAAGTTAGCACTGCCTAACATACCACAAACAAAAATACTACATCAAAAACTCAGTTCTAACAAGAATGACGTACTTCGTTAACCATGCCAGTTTTGCCCTTTGTTGAGATGTCATTTTCAAAGAACACCTCGATCAAAATAGCGATTTATTATATTCATTGTAGCCTGTTTAATAGAAAGTAGCGTCATATGCTGTTCAAACAAATGTCATGTCATGTAATTGGTGCGTTCAGCACTTTCGCATGATCGATTACACCGCACTTGTACTTTAGATTTTCAGTCTTATTTCCAAGAAGGAAGTTTTTTTTTGCCGGCATTTATTTGTCTTCTTGTTTGAATGCTAAATGCTATCAAAACAGCTATTGGCCTTTATTCTTAAAGTTCCCCGTCAATAATTATATCCGGCAGATTTGTATCAAGAAAATAAAAAAATAAACTTTTTGATTACATTGGGCCCACTTAGAAGATAATAAGATAATATGATGAACTAGTTGTATTGCTTCCCATCAAAATTGCATAATTTAGTAAGCTCCTATCCATTCTCTTCCAAGTTTTGTATCCCTTAATTCAACGCAGTAAGTTCTGAATTTTAATGTTAGTTTACAATGTTAAATCTGAATGTACCTTATTGTTTATTTAAGATTTCGTTTATGTATTTTCATTTATTCAAAGTTTTAATTACTACATAAATTTCTCAGATAAACCGTTCTAATATCCCTATATTATTTTATTCATGGTGAGACACTGATAGTGAATAATTTTTTATACGTCAAATAAAGTGCATTCGTCAATCATTCCTTATTAAACTAGTACATTTTGTTTATCACAAATATGATATTATCTTCATAAGTTCGATACAATCGGAGCAATAACTCCATCTAAAATTTACTTCGTGCTACTGGTACAAGCTTGAATTCGTTCATTTAATGACCTTAAATATACTTGGACAAGAGTGTATGACCTAATTATTTCAAAAGATTCCCAATTTACCTAAGTTAGCTATGTTCATTATAGATACCTTATTTAAGCACTAGGGATGTCAAGAATATATACAACAGCTCAATTACCGTTTTACTGTGTTACTATAAGTCAGTCAGCTAAACATAATGTACGTTACCTGCCATACATGTCTGTTATGCCCTTGATAGGGTTACAGAAAACTAGTTTAGTAAATAACTGATGTTACAGAAGCTCTCTAATATGGGACTATACGTGTTCTTGCAACCTTTTATAAAACCCTGTGGCTGGTCTTTATCTACAGTTATTCGACATTCGAATATTGAAAGAACTCTTGAAAGCAATAACAAGAAAAACCCAAGCGTTTGAGAAATGTTTCATCTCTTCACATCGGGTAACGCATATCCGGAATTGCATTTGGGAAGTTGACTATGCTGTGATTCATTTCCAAGGAATTATATCAAGTAAAACAAAACGCAGCATCGTTAACGGCGACATTTCCATTTTTAAGGGCGATTTTAATATGCTTTTGTGTTCATGTTTGTTTATTGTGTTTGGTTTTGAGAGGCTCCGAGGCTTTTGGGTCTTTCTTAGTCATCTTGGTGGTGCGACCCTTCTAAACATATTGACCAGGCATCGGCCTTCATGAACTCTGTAATGGGCAATTAATAGCCAAATGTTACATCCTATTAAGCTCTAGAGAAAGATTAATATCTTTCTTGTTGTCACTTGCTAGTGTTTTTATTTTTGGCAGTATATTAAACATTCACAAAACCATGCACGTTATTTAAATGAATGTTTTGAACGACTAGTATGAACTTGTATAATTTATATACTAGATAAACCGCTATTCAGCAGTATTCGGACATGGAAAACGAGCAACCAACAAAACGAGTATGTGTTTATCGTCAGTTTCGAATGTGCATCTTAAATTTGTATTGTAAAAAAATATTTATCGAAAATAATCATATTTAAAACATAGATAAAGGTTTTCCATTGAAAATTTAACATGAAAACTTCAATTAATTAAATATAAACGTTTTACATTTCCTTTAAGAGCTTTATGGATACCTGAGCTGATCTGCACAATGCACAAACACATAGTAATATGTGATTACTCAATACCTAGGAGCCGTGTAGTTTGCATAGCAAAAATGACCGCATTTGTAAATATGGATGCAGCTAGATACAAGTACCTAAGAGATGTTATGTCATTTTAGTAATTTGATACTTTATTATTTTATATCAATAAATAGCTCGAGCTCGATGTCTGTTCAGGATTTTAACTGTGTCCGAGCACATTAAGAATGAAAACATTAAGAATTGAAACAAAAAAGAATAAAACATTATATTGAAATTATCCGGCTTATTGAGAATAAAACAAACACATTTGTGTGAAAATAAGAAAAGCTGTCCAGTGTATTTCATTTTATTGAACGTTTGTTCGGATCAAAACGCATAATACGTGTAAACACATTTATATCAATGCATAGGAAATTGTGTAAAGTGACCATAGCAAAACAATATAATAAACACTTTTTTTTAATAAGTAACGGAAGCTTAGGCAACATACTTAAATATACACAAAATACACAACGTATATTAATGTCATCAAAATGTTATCCTTACTTAGTAAATGGAATAGAGCCATCGTTTGGTTATTTCGAAAACTCTTGTTCATCGTTCCTTAACAATGTATAACGTCTCTTTTTAATTTAATTTTATTTAAACTGAACACATGTTGTCAGATCATCAAATTCCTTAGATATGGAAAGGTCAACATCCGGGGCAGCTGTTTGTTTCCGGCACAACAGGTACTCGTCTAGTTCAGGGACCCGGATCAATCACACTGACTGCAAGACAAACGCGTCCTCTATCATTTGTTCATACATTTGAGCCTCGCTCTTAGAAAGCGGGGCTTTACGCATGTGCGTAAAGTATCGTCCCTGTTTAGCCTGCCCAGTCCGCACAGGCTAATCAGGGATGACACTTTCCGGATTTCACTAAACTGGATTTTCGCTATGTAGTGACATTTTGTAAACGAACAATACAATGAAAGCGGAAACTCTCGTCTCTGATTAGCTTGTGCAAAGTTCACAGGCTTATCTGGGACGATCCTCTAGGCACATGCATTAAGCACCGTTTTTTTTTCGATTGCGAAGCTCATTTATTTAATAATAACGATATATTTTCAACAAATGTGCCCACCAGTGATAGTGAGAGCTTATAGAGGAAGCCCGCGTGGCCAGTAAGAAGAGAGGTCTGGTAGTAATTAAGGTATAAAAAAGTTCACAACATAAATTAGTTTTTCTTAATTTGTTGGTCTTTCATTAGCAGTTAACTAAAATAAATCTGAGTTGGTACAAGCACTGTTCTACCGGACGAAGAAGACGTTAGCAGAGGCGTGTTTTCACAGATACTGACAGATTCCAACCCCGCACCCCCCCCCCCTCTTGTTCTCCCCTGTCAGCATAGCATTACTGGGAACAAACTGTTTGACTGCTATGCTGGGCTATGATCTAGATCTATAACGTTAGGATGTTACACAGTGCAAAAAGAACACTGTATTTCATGATGAATATACCTCAAGGATTTGAAAATTGCAATCATTTGATTACGACATTTGGTAGAAAAATCTATAGGTGGTATTTCAATCTAACTGTGTTGAAATAAAATAATTAATGAATTGGGCAATACAGTGCTCAAGCTTTATATATATTTATATACATATTTTCATTAAAAACATTGTTTATATAATTAATAAAACTTGTTTCACTCAGAATTTAGTAACTTTATTGGCCCTTTAGTTAGAATTTTCTTATAATAATGTGATCAGATCAATAAAAGGGCATTTTATGGATGCGAGGAGGCAGTCGGATATTGCGGGGGAGGGCAGGATGCTTTGCCCTTCCGTATAATGAATGCTCCCAATGACACGTTTGATATCCCCAGATAAAAAGTTGTTATTGGGATCTCCACAACTTTGGATAACCCTTTCTTATTCAGAGGTACAGACAACACTGACCCATATTATCAACGAATGCCAGTTTCATTAAAATAGCAACGGTTGATAGTGTTTGTGATTTTGAAATGATTTTGAACGTGTCAGCTTGTTGTACCCACACATTAGTGGTATTCTACAAGAGCTAGCATACCCGGAGGAAGTCTATTGAAGGGAAAAATGTATAGAAATACCTACTGAATGCTCTCTCTTTATGTTTGATGGAGCATTGATGTTCCCACAAATACCACTTTTTTGTACTACAAGCAGTATACTCAGTTCATTGAAGCTCATCTCAAACAGTCATTAATTACAACAACACAAATTCTGAACAAGGAACAAGGAAGAGTTTCGTTGTATTCACATAATCATTAAATACGCCCGATATTGTGAAGTTTAATGTCAAAAGTATTTAATGTGAAATGAAACATAAACCACTTTGAAGCATACATTCTTAATCATCCCAATGGGTGAAGATATGAATGTTTAATGAAATTTGATAACTTAAAGGGTAAACAATAAATAAACAATATTATTATTATAAACATACACCTGCATCCTCGTGTTATCTGGCTAAGACTTATCACCACAAAGACATATACAACAGTGACCAGTAGTTTTAATGCCTGTAGTAAACTTGCACTAGCAGTTAAATTACTGATACTCACTGTGAAAGAAAATACTGACAGCAATATATTATATCTCTTAACTTTAAATAGCAAAATTGTGGACTAGTTTACTCATTTTGAAGTTGATTTTCTTACAGGAAACATAGATGCGGAAATACAGGAAACAAAAATAAATGTATTTAGTATTAATATTATATCAATGTCTTCATATTTTGTTACATTCATTGTCTTACACAGGCGACACTTTTCGCCAAGACTTGATTTTCGTTGAGACGAGACTTACTTTAAACGAAAAACGGAAAGTGTTGTCCCTGATTAGCCGATGCGGGCTGCACAGGCTTATCTAGGACGACATTTTACGCACATGCATTAAGCCAGGTTTTCCCAGAGCGCGACTCATTTTTTTAGTTTTAACTTAAACTTAATCCAGCCGTGGTTACCCGAGGCAGAGCTGTATGTTGATGCAGCCCAGCTCCCTGCCCTTCGACGACAGCTGGATGGTGATGTCAAACGCCCCCGTCACCGTTATCTTTTGGATCGGCAGGAGGAACGTGACGTTGTTCAAACTGTATTTATTCTACAAATCACAATTTCAAGTAAGGACTTGTATCTATATGTATGTTATTGTATGTACGACATACTTTTTTTTATAAAAAAATGTTTAATTTGTTGCACTTGTGTGTTTGATACATATGGGATTTTGATACGATACAGTTATAGGATTAAGTAAAGTTTAATGTCGGATGCTAAATGGTGTACACTAAATGAATCGTACGTGATATGTTATTGTATTATCAACTCCGAGAGTAGTATAAGCTCGGACTATCCGGCGAATAGTCGAGCTTAAACCTTGTATCAAAACTATAGTTCAAAACACGTACCTTCTTGATGGGACATCCGTATAGCGGGAGATATTTTTTCACCATCGGGCAGAGATCAAAGTGGCATAACTCCTCCTTGTACACGCACACGTCATAGTACTCGGGGCCCATCTTCATCATCACCTTCATGTCCACCTGGCAACACGTAGCACAGCCTTATCACTCAGGGCCCGAGTGCAGATGGTTACATTATTTATACCCAATATATACACGTGTACATAACATCCATTATTACATGATTTATCTCGTATGACCAGTCGTTGCGTCGCAATCGATGCACGATATCATTTATGTATCCATATAATTTTGGCAAGTGGTCTCATTTATCAAAAGTAATGGTGTTATCCAGGAAACGGACTCGAGTGTCCCGTAAAACCATCGGCTTAAAATGCAGTCGAGCTAAACCTTGAAAGGTTATGGTTTGACTAAAAAATAAAGTAATAAACACTACACGTATTTACCTTCACATTTTCATCCTGTGTCCCAATGTCCTCGGTCACGTCCACTGCCACGGAGATGATGACGTTTTTTCCGAACTGAATGGGATCCGGCGCGACGGACAGTACCGTCACCGCTATGGGCACCACGGACGCATTGCATCGGGACCAAGAGAACGTGCCGTCCACGAACTCGTGCACATCGTTTTTGATGTCATAGTCACTGTTCACGATCTGTGTAATTAAATTCAAGGCCCTTACTATTGGTACGCCTATTGTTGGTGAGTTTCTATTCTTCCAAAATGAATGACGAGCTTTTTATAAAATAAAAAATACCTAAATCATTTTGCGAGAGTGATATGTTAAGAAGAGGTCGAGGACGAAAGCGCCATACGCCCCGCTCCCCGCCCTAAAAAAAAGATTGCCTTAAGTTCCGTATTTAATTCCTGTCGCATGTTATTCTCATCAAAAAGTGATAAGTGTTTTCAAGCGCTACAATAAGTACGTATATCTTAATTAGCTTGAAAGCTACTACATATATCAAGATTGATGTGTAGGTACTTCAATTTTCAATCCAATTATCCGAGATCCAATTAAATTTATGTGCTGCTGTTTTGTTTGCATGATGATACAGAAAATCAGAAAACTCTATAATTCTGTGAGTGGTATGCCTTATAATAGTCCATGTCTCCGCATAGATAATGTGTATTATGATTTTTATTACAAAACTTAATTGCCTCACGCGTTCACAGATTGTTACCAACATTTTGCAAGGATTGAATCAAAACGATGCTCGTCCAAATATATCGATATCTTTATCGCAGTGTCAATAAATATGACAGTCTATTTGGGCCAGAGTAATAAAACATTTTAACTGTTATTTTAAAGACATTTTCGAACTGTTAAACATTATTATTTTAGGCTTCATTACACAAATTACTTTAAAATACTGTTTTCATATCTTACTTAACATTGTATATGTAATTAACGAAAATGATCGAAAGGTTATAACATATAACATAAAACTATAGAATGTTAGTTAAGTATATCAAATGCTCACCTGTGCTTCAAAAATATTTTCAAATATATTGAAAGCTTGCAGGATTGTTGGAAAGACTAAAAGAACACATAATGTTGTTGCCTTCATCCTCACAAGTATCCAGTCATACGGAAAGTAAACATAATCAGGAAGAAAAAATACGATACTTGATAAAAAATGAATTTAACTTCCTTGTGGCTATATATAATGTCCTTCCCGAATGCACTCTCTTACACTGCGGTTCATTACATTCTTGAGGCACGAACGACAACTCTGCTAGGAGAATGTCCCAAATGTTGTCTGGGTTACTTTCCCTACAACTACGTACGGGGAGCTAAGCTTGGGGACCATTGCGCAATCACATTTTTTCAGTCGCTGTGACTAGACGCATGCGAGTTCTGAAGTAAACAATAATGTATTGAATTGTAATTGTGTTGTTCTTCTGCGATTTGAAAACACATCTGTGTACATATAGATCTAACTTTATTTGAATAAATCAGTTGTTTTGTAGGATCCATTTATATCTTAAAAGCGCAATATACGCATTCTATTTTGGCCTGCGCTTATTATTTTGGTCAAACCAAGCCTCTATGCGACGCAGAATCGTTGTCCGCAACAGGAATTCACGACTCAAGATAATGTTTAGTAACATCGCTTTCTAATAATTTAAGTACGTGACATAATTATGTAATAGATATTAAGGTCTGTTAATGTTGAATCATATTGCATATACTTAAATGTGTCCACATGGGAAATTTGCCTGCTGGAAATGTTGTAAGTAGATGCAGACTAAAATATAAATTGTAAAACGCAGTTCATAACCCCGTGTTTGACACATTGTGTATACCGTCATCAGAAACAGAGTAGTGTTGGTGTGTGTATGCTCCGGAACAGTGTTGATCTTCTCTTAATAAAACAGTAAGTGTGCGATGATTATGTGCGATTATTTGTATTAAATGAGCCTCTATTCATCTGCATCCTTACAATCTGCACCCGTTCAAAATTTCGAATGAGAAATGAAGCCCTATGCATGTGCACCAGTTAACATTTTCATATGCATATACGGTCTTCATTCATTATTGAAATGCATTACTGAATTAATTTGCCTCTATCAATCTGCTTCAAGTGAACACATAGGGGGTGCTTTTATGGTCTTAACTGCATTTAATACGTAGTGAATCCCTATTCATCTGCGTCAAAACAACCAGGTTGTTATATGTGTTTAATTGCGATGGAGAACTAATACAGATCTATCAATTTGCATGCGTTCCAGAAAACCTTCCGAAAGCACTTAAACAGGTTGAAATCTGGTCTTATAATATGTGATGGATCATGGACTCCTATTATTCTGCGCTCAGTTAATATTTACATGTGCTCAAGCCTTTATTTTGTTAAATAAGTTCTGTACCCCTGTCAATATTCGTCGAGGGAACAGATGGAAGTTGCTTATATAGTCTGTATTGCATTAAATACGTAGTGAACCCCATATTCATATTCGTCCAAACACTCTTAGCAAGTCCAAAGATAGGTTTAATAGCAACGGATAGCTATTGAAGATCACTCAATCTGGATGCATCCCGATAACCTACATTGGGCATTTCCCACGTCATTGCACGTTCTGATAATTGTTAAACTGCGATGGAGACAGAGGTCAGCGCGGAGAAGTAGAAGATCTTGGTGCACAGCACGAACAACACCAATGCAGAAATAACCATGAACGGCGAGAATCTGGAAAAAGTTACCAGTTTCATGTAAATGGGAGAAACCCTGTCCAAGGATGGTAAAAGTACCGCTGAGGTTCGGATAAAAACTGCCATGTTGACCGCAGCGATGGCAAGACTGAGCAGGTTGTTGACAAGCAGCGCCATCATCTTCCCCACCAAGCACCGGCTTTACAAGTCCCTCGTAGTCTCCACCCTACGCCTGTGAGACCTGGACGCTTCGCGCGGACACATAACGCAGGATACCAGCATTTAAACACAAGTGTCTCTGAAGACTATTTTGCATCTACTATATGGAGTACATAGTCAACGAGTACGTCCGGATCACGACAGTAACACTTGTTGTCCCTCCTGGCCACCGTCAAATGGCGAAAGCTGGGTTGGTTTGGACACGTCACCAGGCACAACTTACTGTGCAATACTGTACTCCAGGGCAGGCAAGAGGGAGGTTGCCGTTGAGGCCGTCAAAAGATAAGCTGGATGGACCTTGTCAAAGAGTGCACGTCCCTCCTCATGGATGAGTAACTCTCAGCAGCCCACAACAGACCTGACTGGCGAGGGATTTTTGTGTCGTCGTCCTTCATTTCCCCTAAACGGCCATACCGGTCAAGGGAAGATGATGATGATGATGACGACAAAGACGACGACGACTATGATGATGATGATGATCGGCATGCGTTCTTATAACATTCGCGGGCCATTTCTCCAGTTCTTATATGGCTTTAAATAGGACGGAGAAGTAAAGAAGCAACATTTATCTGCTTGCGTTTCGACAACCTTAACGGGTAATTTCTCAGGTTCTTATCTGGGTATGCGACGGAGAACTAATGAAGCTCTATTAATTTGCATACGTATTTACAATCTCCACATGACGATTAAAAAACATGTTTTATATGTGATGTCCCCTATTTCTCTGCGCTCAGTTGATATTAACATGTGCTTATCCAGTTTAAATGAATTATAGAAGTATAAGACCATATCAATCTGCGTCAAGAGAACACAAACAGCTAGGGTGCGTATACGGTCTCAGACTCTGTACTGTATTACATACGTTGTGAACCCCTATTCATATGCGTCCAAAAAAATCTTATCAGGTTCTCATACGGGTTTAATTTCGACGGAGAACTAGTGAAGCCCCATTAATATACATGCATTTCATTAAACTTCACAGAGCATTTCCCAGGTTCTTATATGGGTTTTATTGCGACGGAGAACTAATGAAGCTCTAGTAATCTGCATGTGTTACGACAGCCTTCGAAGGGCGTTCAAATCCGTGTGTAAATGCGATTGACCCATACTAATCTGCGCTCGGTAAACATTAACATTTTACCCTGTGTAATGTGCCATGTAGAAGTAAGTGACTATATTAATCTGCGTCGAGTGACGCGCGCTTATACGGTCTTAATTGCATTAAGTAAGTAAGGAAACCCTATTTACCCTCTGCGTCCATAAAATTGTCGAAGGTTCTTATACGGCTTAAATTGGGAGAAAACATGTTCATATTTCAAAAGCAGTTAAAACACGGACATGTAAGAGTGAGAGTAAAATTTATTCGGCGGTGACGTAATACCTTGGCTGGACATCCGATAACGTCTTATTTAGAAAAATGTTTGAAACAATAATATTATTCTAGATTTAACGTCAATGTGAGAATTAAGGCCGTATACGCGCAGTTGAATGTTCATTTAGCGCATATAAATAGGGGTCCATTATTTATAAAACCAGAATTTAATCGTTTAAGCACAATGTGAACATTTTCCGGACGCAGATAAATAGGTGCTCATTAGTTCCCTAACGCTATAAAATCCGCACAAGAACCGGCGGAGATTGTATGGACGTAGATAAATAGTAGTGCATGAGTTGTTTGATTGAATTTGATTGAAATAATAGCGTATAAGCAATGTGTTGACTCGACGGAGATTGATGGGGTTCAATGAGGTCTATAGTGCAAGTAAGACCGTACGATCGCATGGGAATGCTAATTGAGCGCAGATTTATAATATCCGTGGCACGCTGCAAATCAAGCCGCAGAATAGACACTGTTCATGACGTAGTACACAAATTTACCCTATCAAACAGTATCGCATATGTTTCGCTCGTCTGCATCTAATGCAAACTATAAAACACGGAAGATAAGACACTTGAAAAGCACCGGACCATTACGACTTTCTTTCAGCACATGATCATACAGTGATTGAGGACAAAAAATGACGCCCACTGTCCTAATGTTAGCACTGTGCATTGCGGCTGCCCAGGGGTACAGGAAACATGTTCACGAATTCGAAATTCCACAGTCCAAGCAAAAGGTTAGTTCTGGCTTCCATAACTTTAAATGTCGCTTTTTATGATTTTTGACTGGCGCGACTTTATCTGTCAAGACTATATAAACTGTACGCTGAAGTTTCTTTAGCTAGCAAAAGGTAAAAATTATGTAAGAGCAGTAATATGTCTAATGATTATAGTTCTTCCTGAATGCTTTAAGCTTTTATGAGTACATACGTACACCGCGACCCGTAGGGTCAATAGCTGGGAGTTGGATTATTGCAACTAGTAATGATTATTGATACCAATTCTGTAGTATCACTACAGTAGAATTCTTTTCTTAGCAAGCAGCACATACAGTACAGCCCCGTGGAAGCGACAAGCTACAGAATTGCACTCAAGACATTGAACACACATCTTGTAATTATAATCATTCTGATGATTCCTTTATGTGTTTTAAATTCATTACACATACTTTTGTCCATGCTTTTTGTAGGCTTCAACAAAGACTGGGCTGAATCTGAAAGGTTTCTCCTGGAAGGATTGCGGTACATCATCATCCCTTGTGAACATCCAGTCTCTGTCCCTGAGTCCTGACCCTCTGTCTTTCCCAGGACCAGTCGATGTGGCAGCAGTATTCACTGTGAAACAAGCACTCGTTGCTCCATTGAAAGTATGCTAGAAGGTTTACTTGTTTATTATGTAATAATAATGACAATATTTAATACCCACATTATAAGTATAGTAACATTAATATAACAAAATAATATTAATTTAACTATAATAATAATGTGGGTATTTAGCTGCACTAATCACTGAATAGTCCGAGCAATACTTCTTACTCAAATCTCTCCCATATCACTGTTTGTACTACAGGTATTCAAATCTTCACACATGTGTCCGGAGTTATTGTTTGATATCACATACACAGTTCTATAACTGACTTGCTTTTTTGTACTTAGAAAATTGGTTATGGTTAACTTTCAATATCTCCATTATCACTGTTGCTATAACAGGTATTCAATTAAAACTAAACTGTAAACAAATGTGTTGAGGGCCATTTGTGAGGTCACTGACAAAGTTCCATAACTATGACCTGCAATTTAACAGAATTGTGTGTACGTAGAAAGTTGGTTATGGTAAACATGTTACATCTCTGTATAAGTGTTTCTAATTGTACTAGGGATAGGAACAAATCATGAAATCCTTTTCCATTATTAGTCTATCCTTGTTTTCACTAAATAACTTGAGATTGGATGGAGGTATGGCTCTGTAATTTTGTTTGTAGGTAGCTTACGTGCAGACCTAACCACCTTGCTTGCTTAGTTAATTACATTCACCTAAATTCAATATTCATATGTAAAAATGTGAAACTCTAATTTCTTGGTAGGTCACATTTTTTTGTTTGAATTCATAAATGTTCATCATAAACATTTACTATATAACTTTATAACTACCTACTATATAAGAGGACAAATAGTGTAAGTGTGCTGTCTTTGGACAGCTCTTGTTCTTTGACAAGACAGTGTTTGCTGATATTCAGTCATTTCAGTATGACATATTTTATATTAACTTAAAAACCTATTGAGCACTTGAAAAGAGTTGTCAGTTTTTTAATTTCACTCTACCACCCAAAAGGTCATTATAATACTGTGTCAAAAGAGGGTGATTTTAAAACTTCAATGTATTCACATAAAATGGTAAATCATGTCTCTTACTTGGAAAAGTTCCAGATAACAATCAAAAGTTTTTTTAAAAGCACATTTTACCTTTTATGACTCTAAGTGCTTCATATTTTCAGAGTGCGTATTTTTCATTTACTTATATATTATTTCTTTTTTTTACTATAACAGGGTCAGTTGAAAGTGTACAAGAAGATATTTGGCACCTACATTGAGATTCCATGTGTTGACAATATTGGCTCATGCACCTACGACAACCTGTGTGCAATGTTGGCTCCCCTGAAGGGCCAGTGCCCCGACCCTCTGAAGAAGATTGGGATTGACTGCCAGTGCCCCATTGCAGCGGTAAATTGATATGAGCCCCACTCTGGGACAACCAGTTTACACTTTGCATGCTGGGAAATTTGTCGTCTGCTAAATTTCTAAAATTAGCATTTTCTTTGATTTTTTTTCAAAGAATACTATCAGAATAGCAAACAGTTTGGATCCTGATGAGACGCCACGTTCTGTGGCGTCTCATCTGGATCCAAATTGTTTGCAAAGGCCTTTAAAATCCGGTTCCAGCGCTCAAAGCGTTAAATACATGTGCATAAAGTGTCATCCCAGATAAGCATGTGCAGGGTGCACATGCTAATCTGGCATAATACTTTCTGCTTAGACTGAATATTCATTAAGACGAGACTTCCATAAAGCGAAAACAATCCATAAAAGTGGAAAGTGTAGTCCTTGGTAAGCATGAGCAGACTGCTGAGGTTAATCTAGGATAACACTTTAGGCAGATGCATCAAGCCCAATTTCTGAAGAGCGCAGCTAATATGTTTCATTTATAAGGGTTGTTTAGTGGGAAGGTTTACAATTGTGAGGAGCTCTGTGTTTTATTTTTTGAACCCTAACAAACGTATAATGGAGTCACTTTTCACTTTGTGGAGTAAACTACTTCCATATTTCTAGTACAGTTGGTAGAGCTACAAATTGGAAGATTGCGTGTTTGATTTAGGGCCCAGACACATCCTTTGTATGAGGATTGGTCATAATATCCTTTCAGGCCTTTTCCTGGTGTATCTACAGGTCCGTTAACGGATCCATCCCCAAAGTTAAATGGTTAAAACAAATCCTTATTTGAATTATTCTTTTCCAACATCCAAAAAGAAGTGTCAAATGATTATTATATTTCATTTTTATTTCAATTACAATGTATATCTAACAGAGTACAGGTATATTACTATAATTTATATGATATTGTTCTTCTAATTTGAATTATTGTAAAGAGTTATATTCAATAAGGTTTTTGTGAAATCGGTGGACTTATCTCGTGAAAAAAAATCCCTACCCGAAATTATTTTTTCCCAAAATGGCCAGGAAAAGGCCTGCCTTTCTATGTCGATTCTCCCCCTTCCTCTGATTCAAGTAGGGCAGTTATCAATTACTGTCATTAGCATGTTCACTGAGTACTGGTCAATCAGCTATCCAAGGAAAAGTGTGAGTTGGATAACAGAACAAAGAGTGTTGACTCAAATACTGTGGAAATGGAAAAATCCAACTAAACAAACTTCCTGATTTCTTCATTTCTCAAGTGTTAAAATTGAATCTTCAAATATGTGATCAGCATTAATTTGAAGTGTAGACATGCATGAAACTTTTTTATATGCCCAATTTGTACACATACTATTATTAGCCTTTATTATTTGCCTTTGAACATACCTTACAAAAGCAGTGCATTGGTATTAGTCGTGTTTGTCGCAAAGCTGTACTTTACTCTACTTTTATTAGAAATTTACTAACTTGACCAGAAACTTCACTTGTTAATTTAGATACTTTTCCAAGAATGTCTCATAATACAAAAATTGACATCAACAGTATGTAATTGTTTTCATACTTCACTTGGCATGTAAAAATTATATTGTTACAAGCATAACTTAACCAACACAATATCTCGTCAAGGATTAGACATCCAGGAAGATGTGATTAGAATTCTTCATTCTTCCAATTGATTTTGGTTTTAATTGTCCTTCTTTGTTAATAATTGATGGGCTCTCAGTTTCAGAACACGTGTTATTCACTTTCGAAAGCCCTGTCTGGGATTTTCGTTGTCAAATGAAACAAGTGATTTTTATTTAATCTACGATTCTAAGTTGATTGGTAAGGGGTATGGTGACCCCTTGCAATATTTATAAATTTGAATTATACATAGAACATTTGTAAGCGTTTGCCAAAACCACAGACTTTCTCAAAAAATCTATGATGAATTAAATGGGCAATCAGTTAATTATTTTTACCCTATCAGCATGTACAGTAGGCTATGGCTTTAATATCTGACACCTTAGACTGAGCTTGTTCTTTACTGCATTCCTGTGTAAAGGTCTCGTTTGGGGGACCAGTGGCACTTGTGTCCCACATTATTTTCCTATTGTCAAAACAATTTAAAAATGTATGTTTTGTGGGATACTGGGTCATTAATTTATTTCAACTTAAATAGGAAAACACATTTATTCATTCATTTTTAATTTTAAAATGGGATTTAAAAAATAACTAATTCACAAAAGGCAATCAGTAAAAAAAAAAAATGTGTTAAACGCCCCCAAAAGAAATGGAATGTTTAACGTCATCCACCCGAAATACATGCAGTGGAATAATAGTACTTTTGTCTTAACATCAACCACAAGGATTAAAAGTAACAGTGGCTGATCAGCCATAACTTAGTTTTAAGGTGGAAACCATATTTTATGAAAAAAAATATTTTGTCCTCTGTAAAACCAGTTGTTGAAGAAGGAACTTGGGTAACCATAGGAAAATCATGAGTTGCTATTTTAGTTTCTAACCCAGCAACAATAATGAATTATACATATTCTAATGATTCAAGTTAATTCATTTGTATGTGTTTGTATATACATTTGTGTGTATCTGTTACAGAACTCCTACAACCTTGGGAAGACAGAGTTTGATGTATCGGCATCAGTAATTCCAGGTGGAGATTACCACATCATAGCTGACATAACGATGAATGGTGCCCAGGCCACATGCATTGATATGTACATATCTGTAGCCTAGGAGTCCAGCGGAGGAGTGTTAGCTGGCACATATTGCTGCTTTCCTTGAGTAGTGTTCTGAGAAAACTGGGCTTAATGTATGTGCGTAAAGTGTCATTCCAGATTATCTGAGAGGATACTTTAAAGCCCAGTTTTCCCAGAACGCAACTCAATTGCTCCAAGTTTTGAACTCTATTTGGATTGGTTATACACTCACTGTCACTATTTGTTTCTTTTTGTTTGTTGTATATGCAAACACAATCAAGGTATATCATTGTTGTTTTTTCTTTGTTGTTAAGGTGATAGAAATTAAGAAGGATGGCTTTGACTATTCTGGCTTGAGTTGTGTGTCGCCTGACTATGGTCAGGGGACATATAGGTGTTACTTCGTCGGCGGCGGCGGCGGCACACTTTTCGAAAAAGGCTCATAATTTCTGTGTCCCTTCAGATATTGCTTTCATATTTGGTATGCATGTGTATCTGGACAAGACCTTTCCATGTGCATAAAAGTTTTTACCCCTGTGACCTTGACCTTATTTTAGACTTTTTTTAATGGGCCAATTTCTTGGTTAACCCATAACCATCAGGCGACACATCCAACTCGCGGAGTTCTAGTTAATGACTTTAAACAACGAATTAATTAATTAAATTGATTTTGTGTTTTATAATTATTCATTTTAGTAACTTCTGGCTGACAAACATAACAGATGGTTTTGCTCATGGTTGATATTTTGTGGTTTTAAATAAGAGTGTATTTTCAGACGTATTTTGTCTATGAAATTTTGATAATAATATATATTTTTTGTCTACATGTTGTTGTTTTTTTATAGAAATAATGTCTTATTTTGAAGTATTTATTATATGACTTAAGCACAAATTTTGAAGTATGTCAATTTATGCTGCACTATTCTATATAAAGGAAACTTTCAGTTGCCAATCTGTGAACATGTCTCTTTAAAATTGAAATGAGATGAAGCACTCAGTTTTCTTATTATGAACACATTCCAGAATGAATGTCTGTGTAACATCTTCATGTAGTGTATATAGTCTGTTCTATTCTTCACCAGTACATGTATTATAGTACTTCTCTGATTTATCAGGAATGCCTCATTTGTAAACATCGCATCATGCAAAAATGGGTCTTATGCCATATGTGGCCAGCTTAGCACCAGACCAGCCTGCGCATTTGCACAGGCTGATGAGGAGCTACGTGTTCATTATTTATTCCATGAAACGTTGTGTGACTTAATTGCAGACAGGGTAGCTCCTGAACACAAAACGCACAAAACCCATTTTCACCATGACGCGGTTCATATTAGATCTTCGCAACCTATATCACTGTATTTTGATTTTGTTATATTTCTTGAAGGATTGTTTAAGTGTTATTTCTAGTATAAAGTTATGATCTGTGTATTCACTTACATAATGATAAGAGAGCGATGACATTTATTTACAAGATAGTAATAAAACAAAAGTTGCTTAAGATAGGTTTCACAATCAACAGTTTTTAGTTATCATTACAATGCTTTTAATATTGTATTAAATGTTTACCTACCATCCAGACTACAATGTTGTTCCAAAAAAAGAATTGGGCATTGAGCGTTCGAATATCAAAAGAGTGGAAGGCTAGCTGCTTATTCTACAATTGAATAATGTATCATGTATGTGTGTGTATTGCAGATTTTACTTGTATTTGTTGCATTTTATTATTAGAGCTAGTAAGCGCTTTACCAAAAGATATTACTTTTCTAACTTGTAACATTCCGTCATTACATGTATTTCTTGCAGGGATATAGACTCTTTGTTATTGTGACAAATATGTGGAAAATTGCATGTTGTCTGGTAATAATATTTTATATAAAAAAACTGTCCGTTTAAGCATTTTTGCTATAAAATTATGGAATCACTTGTATCTAAAATGAGCCAATAAATACTACTCTTGTTTTCTCATGTGTTATTATCTTCCTTTGTGTCTCAATGTAATGGGATTCCATATAATGACACTGTTTAAAGTTGGACATTGTTCGGTCTTAACAGAATTGTGATTCATGGTTTTCATAATTCTTCATAATGTGTTCAAAAGTTTTGAACTTGGAAATATTTTATGTAAAACGCAGGAAAGTCAAAGCTGTTTAACAACCGAGCGTCATTCGCCATCCAGAGCTGTTGATGAAACAGTAACTTGTATGTACTTAACGGTCAATCCAATCTGTAGAATTTCATTTTAGTGACTGTCTGAGAAAACTGATATAAAAGATAGCATAATCGACAGAAACGGTCAGTTGTAGATACACCAAAGTTTATAACGCTGCAGTTCCGTACATCATATTTGATTGAACATGGCGTGTGAAGATTTTATTGTTCTTTCACACAACTTTCTCCCTCATGGATGAATTTAAAAAAAAAACTAAGCCGTAGTGTTGTTTAAGAGCAGTGTCGTGTAAAAGCAACATGGTTCTATGCCCAACGCCAAGCTTACAATAAAGGTCAACTATAATACATGTCTCATCATCACTTTTCCGAACCATAACATTGTCGAGCATAGATCGAAATTTCCAAGAACTTTGCACAAGTGACAAGCTTGTCGAAACGGCGTGTACATGTACGTGCAAGAATCAATATCACAATTCAATGTCAACTGTAGGTAAATTACCCCAAGCACTTTGTGTATAACTTTGGCCAGCACAGATGAAATTCAAAATAATTTGACGGAAGTAAAACGCATTATGGGCCAGTGTGTAACGCGAAAGACGCATGCTTTTTGTACCACATTGTTATAATTCTACAGTAAAATGATTTAGAAAACACTTATATTGCACCACATAAAATGCTTTAAAACTATAATATTGAAGTACACATATAAACTTTATTGAAGATGGGTAGGTATTTCGTGTCAATCTCTTTCACATATGAAAGAGCTCTTTGTCATTTGGAAGTCAGGTCCCAAAATGGGCTTAAAAGGAAGTTAGTTCCAAAAAGGGGGATTAACACGTTATAATTCGACATTAAATGAATTAATATACATATATACAAACGCGTCGAGATAATAAAATAATCGTGATTTATGTTATAGTTTACTGTAAACATGCACAAATACTGTTTATTATGAGAGAAAATGATATTCGAACATCCAAAATCTCGAAGGTCAACAAATTAAACAACAAATTCGTCGACGGTTTTGCGTCAATAATTTGTTTATTCCAACGTCTTCGGTATTGAAAAAAACAAACTGAGGGGAGAACAAACACCGTAGAGCCGAAAAGGCTTATTCATTTAAAAGAAATATAAATATAAACTGGCTTACCGGGTGAAAATATCCGCTACTCCTTCACGAAAAACACGAAAACGACGCCATCTTTGAAGTTTTGCTCCCGTAACCTCACTTAAACGCGGTAAGCTCCCGTATACGCATGCCCCCCTGCTATATAGCGCACATCATTTGCCCAATGCGTGGATAAACTTCATAGTTTATTTACTATTAACATCGTTTAATGGCGAATCCGTAAATGACCGAGTTTCCTATAAACTCTATGTTAACGTTCAATTTCATGTAAAT